>CM021105.1:610196605-610421205 GCA_007115665.2 Sequoiadendron giganteum
GAGAAAGAGAAACTGGAAAGGGAAAAAGTGGAGAGAGATCGGTTGGAGGAAGAGAGGTTGAAGAAAGAAGAGGAAGATAAGAAGATACAAGAACAAAAAGATAGGGAAGAGGCTAAAATGTTTTTGTAGATGCATGTGGTGCAAGAACAACAAGAGAAATCAAGGGGTGATTCTCAACCCTAGGTAAATATGCAGCCACCTTCTATAATTACTTCCTCTTCTACTATGATGACTACTTCTCCATGTGCTCCCACTTGGCTAAAACTAGACCTGTAGAAAAGAATAGTAACACCTTCACAATCTCTCAATTGGGAGGATATGATGAAAGAGATTGAGTAAGAGAGGCCTAAAAAGAAGGCCAAGATCCTACACTCTACCAGACTCACAGACAAATGAGAGATTGTTGCTGAGTGTGCCTTGCTAATGATAGAAAAGGAGGTAGGGGACATGCAGCTAATAGATTATCATTTGAGTACTATCAACTTGGGAAGGTCCACTTGGAATCAATAGATGAACCTAATTGATGTGGTGGCTTCAAAAACCAAGTCAAGAATGATAAAAGATAAACAATATAAAGATGAGCTTAAGGCTTAGTTGGATCAATTGCATTCATTTTTGAAAAGTGTCTCCTCTCCGAGATCACAATAGGTAACAACCATTGAGATTCCTATTTTGTTAAGCAAAAAGGAGGTAGATGATTTGGTGTAGGTAAGAGGTAAAGAGGAGATGGTAGACAGATGGGTAGACAAGTTGAATTGGGAGGTAGGTGAAGTTTTGGTTGAGGGTTTTGAAGTTTACAAAAGCACAGAAGAGTTGATAAGAGAAATGCAATAGTATATTGAAGCATCAGAGAAACAAGAAGAGGAGTATAAAGAGTATAGTCATAAATTGGAGAAAGTTAATACATTGCCTTTGACTACTCTTCTTGAATAGTCAATACTTGAGGAGGATAATAAAGATTTTGTTGGAAAAACCTCTCGTATAATCTGATTTAGAGCAGATTTCTTGTGTAAACATAGGAATGAGGTTCAAGAGGCTGTTAATAATATGACTGAATAGTTTGAGGAGCTGGAAGCAGTCATTTCTATCATTGTAGATGTAAATGTATTAACAAAAGAAGGCATGCCTTTGAGTCAGATAAAATAGAAATGGGATGAAAGATTTAGAGGACTCATGCGAAAACTAGATGATGGAGAAGATCTGATGATAGATCAACTAATGGATGTCAAAGAAGAAATAAAAGCTGCTAGAAGAGAGTTGACAAAGATAAAAGGTATGAGAGGGTTTGCTGCAGAAGAGTTGGAGCAAATTAAGTTTGAGGACAACTCAGTTGATGGGCCAGAAATAGATATATTACAACAAGTCTTCACCAGTTATGATGAGTTCATTGCAGATTCACATTCACATGCATAATTCTCTTGTATGCATGATTTCCTTCTTCTTTGCATGTTGCATGCAACACTGACAGTTTTGAGATGCATGCCATGTTTCTCTTTTGTTTTTCTATTCTCCAGTCTAACTAAACATCTAATGTAAGAACTCAAGATCAAATCGATCTGAGTTTCCAAGAAAGTTTTGTTCCTAAAAGGGTGGATGACTTAAAATAGAAGTGGAGTTCAAACTTTGTATATCTATAAATACCCTATGGGTATCATATTGTAAAGGTCGGTTAATTGAGAATAGAATTGGCTTACCTAATTTTAGGAGATAGAATTTTGTAGTGATTACTGAGATACATTGTTACTAGATACTTTAGAGTTAATAAAATTATAGGTTTACGCAATATGGTGTTAGAATTGAGTTGTTTTACTTGATAAGGCTGATAAGTTATAATCTATCTGAATGCTAGTGATTGTGCTGAAGCATGCTAGTTTCTTATGTGATGAAAGTTATTAGAAGAAACCAAATTTAAGGATTATCTTGTTAGATTATCATTGAATTGAAGTTATTAAAGTCTGTTGATCTATGACCTTGGCAATGAATGGATGTGTGTTCTTTTGAAATCTTGGAGATAGTTGTGATATGCGAATAGTGGTATTAGATTAAGCACCTTAGATGCATGCAATGGTATAGTTTATTCTGTAAATTGTGTCATGCTTTGCTTTTGTGATCTGTTAGAAAACATTCATTGTTGAAGGTATATGTCCGAATGCTAGATAAATTTGATTCATACTTACTGGTTTATCCTTTGATCTATCTTTTTCTTTTGTTTGAAACCCCCTTTATTTACAAGAACGGTTTGATAAAATGAGTCATTGCTTGAATATTTTGTTACCAACACAGGCCCCTTGCACATTATAGTTGCATGGACCGATTGAGTGGCACCAGACAGTTGAGAACCAACTATCAAGACCTTGGGAGTTAGGCCACTACATGTTGTCTTTCTTTTTTAGGAGAAATAGAGTAGAAATATTCTATTTATACGTTGTTTGTGTCATTTTCACCATCAACAAAAATTGGCGCTAGAGGGAGGGCCTGAAAGAACAAGCTGGGTCGCATAGGGTCGTTCTCACCAGACAAATATGGAAGGATTCTCATATCTTCTACTGATCCTAAACCATTACAATAATTGCAAACCCCAATTAGACCAAGACCTCATGCTCATAGGGTTTTGATACCTACACTACCACCACCACTTACTCCACCTGGATTTCTTGCAAATCCACCTACACCAGCACCTCCAATAAGGCCTGCGTCGCTACCAATTCGACCTACATCACCACCTCCAATTAGGCCTGTGTCACCACCAATTTGGCCTATATCACCACCTGCCCAACCAATCCCATCGGTGGCTTACTTTGTGAATAATCACTCCCTGTTAGGGACTATTGCTGGGGGATTCCATGATTTACCAAAGAATCCAGAGAGGTTCTGTCCGAAATGCATGCATGGAGAATCGAGAAGTGCCGAGGAACATATACAAGCATTCAAAGATGCTTGCACACGAGCTCAAGTTGTTCATCAAGATGTGGTATGTAGATTGTTTCCTTACTGTTTAGGAGATATGTTATATAATTGGTATTTAAATCTACCCCAGGGATCTATTCTGGGTTGGACAGATTTAGAAAATGCTTTTATTAATCAATTCAAGGTTTATGTAGACCCTACAATATTATATCACCAGTTTTCCACCATAAGAAAGGAACATCATGAACCATTGCCCTTGTTCAACACTAGGTTCCAAAGGATGTATTGTAGGCTATAAGAGCCTTACTTAGTGCCAGAGGGTATGGCCATACAGGCATATTTGAGAGCTGTTGATCCTTTGATTGGCCTGTTCTTGCAAATAACTTATCAACCTGGTGAGATTGACTCTTTGTCTAAGATTTATCATCTAGCTATCAAATTGCAACAACAGATAAGTCTGCAATCTAGAGGTTTAGGAGCAGCTCTTCCTCCCATGAATTATCAGATGCCTAATCCACCGTTATACAACACTGTCCCAAGGATGTCTTATTCCCAATATGGACCTATATTCGAGTTGCAAGCTCCACCCACTGTGCCCTTATTTGGCAATGACATGCAAGATTTCTCTCATCAACCTCAACAACAACAACCTCAAAATCAACCACAACAAGTGGGAGGATCAACCCATGTCCATTCCCCATCCATAGTCCAAAATTTGCAGAATGAACAAACTATTCAACTCACAAGTGAGTTGGAGAATCTCAAAAAGACTCTCTCTCAGATGTCAAATGACATGGCACAACTCAAGCAAAACCCTCCCAATAATAAAAACCAAAATTACAACAATCAGAGAGGTTATAACTATCAGGGCAATTACTCTAATCAGAACCAAAATTAGAACACCAATAGGAACTTCCAAAGTCAGAACTCCTCAAACCAAAATTTTCAAAATCAGAATAGAGGATATAATCAAAGGTTCAACAACAACAATAATCGATAGTAGAATACATGACCTAACAATGGGGGAGTTCCTCATAATTATCAAATAGGTGAGGAAAGACCACATACTGCTAATGTTACTGATTTGAATTTTATGACCAATTGGTGTAGGTTGCATGATACAACAACACATTATGAGGTTAATTGCCCAGAAATGGAGAAAATTGCACAGGTTGATGCCCATCCTCCAGCAGGAAATTCCAATCAGGATAATGGGCTAGTCAGCACTGCCATGACTTATGAAACCATTGAAGAAAAATATCAATTCCCTATGCAAGGAGATATTGAGCCAAAGGAAGATGTATATGATGCTCAAGCTTTTCAATCCAAAGGAGGTCACTTTTTGAGAAATCAGAATAAGGGCCCATTCACTACATGTGCACACCTTAATAATATGGTCCCACCTAACCAGAATGCAGATAACAATCCACCACCACCAAAGGGACCTTCTGATTATCAGGATAGAGGTAATCTACCTCCTTTTCCTAAATATCAAGTGAGGAATGATTCAGAGTTTGATTTCGTTGCAGAATTACAGAGGCAGAAGACATGACTGTCTTTCTTTGACATCATGAAGTGGTGCCCAACTCAATGGGAGGTGGTATTAAAAGCTTTGGAAGAGGTAGCTCACCTAAAAGGGAAAGGTAAGGTGGATCCAACAAAGGAGACAAATGCAACCATTTATAAAGGTAAGACTAGTACCCCACCTTTCTTGTTAAGTTTGAGAATCTTTGGAAAGAATCTGCACAATTGTTTATTAGATTCTAGAGCATCAGGGAATGTCATGCCTTTTTTGATTTGTAAGAAATTAGGATTGAGTCCTATCCCAACCAATAAAAAGGTGATTTAGGTTGATAAAACTGAAGTTGATGTTGTGGGTGAATTAAAGAACATGCATGTGCAGGTTGGATCAAACCCAAGGATCCAAACCTATATAGATATCCAATTAGCCGATATCCCATAAACATATGGTATGCTTCTAAGTTGGGAGTTAATGAAGAGCATAGGGGGGTATCCATCCTTGGATTTCTCACACATGTGGTTACCATGGAAAGGAGTTTCCACACAAATAAGAATTGAAAGTGAACCTAGGCTCAAACACATGATCATAGAATATGATGCTTCAAATGAAGTAGCATTCTTTGAGACTGAGATAGGTGTTTACAAACAAGAGGAAGTTCTTACTTTCTCTGTAGCTAGTCCTGATGATACATTATCCTTAGAACACAATGACACAATGATTTGCATCAACCAGCAAGTTCTGATAAGAAAATGACAACAAGATAAGCTAGTTTGAGGAACATAAACTGATTTGAGTAGTTTGTTGCTTCCTAATTGGTGTAGGATACATTATCATAACCATTCAAAATTAACATGTCAATCATGCTTAGATATTCTAAGTCATGTAGATCAACATCAACAAATATGTCAAGAGGAACAAGCTGAAACCCCCATCAATGAGTTTTCCTTCCAAGTTAAGGATGCAACTATTCTTACACGGGCTAGTCTTTCTCAACAGGAAGGTCTTTTACTAGAAGAAAAGACTCAGGTTGTTTGTTCTGAAGTTCAAAAGGAAGTTGAGATGTCCCAGTTCCTATTTGATACACCTACCCCACATAATTTTCCAATACCCAAGGAATTGATAAGAAGTGAGTTGGATGGTAATTTGACCCAAGAGGGTGTTCAGGAAGTAATTCCTGGGCAAGCTGAAAATATAGAAAAATCCTCAATTCAACTTTGTCCTGAGTTACATTCTGATAAACAGCTAAAAGCTGAGCCGCCACACGTCTCAAGTGAGTCATTTCCTATTACTTCTAAAAAGAAAGAACTTCAAGCCAAAGACCAATTATGGAATCTTAAATTTGATGGTTCTAAATCTAAAGTAGGAAATGGAGCAAGGATTGAACTAACTAATCCAAAAGGAAATACTTATTTTGCTTCTTACAGACTGTAGTTTGGATGCACAAATAATGTGGTAGAGTATGAAGCACTTGCTCATGGGATTATGTTTTCTCATAAGAAGAAGGTTACTGATCTTACAGTGATGGGAGATTCTGAGGTGATTGTGAAACAGGCACGTAGCCAATACACATGCCATAACAAAAGATTGGCTGCATATAGAAATAGGGTTTGGAATTTAATTGAAGATTTTGATGCCTTTGGGATTACTCTCATCCCAAGGGAAGCTAATCAAATTGCAGATGCTCTTGCTATTGCTACTAGTACATTAGAGCCTATGCAAGACTCAAATATTAAGAGGTTTTCAGTTGAGTTGATTTCAGTCCCAGCTATTCCTGATAATGTCAGACACTTTCAGGTATTTAATGATGATCAACATATATTGGCCTTTTTAGCAAATTCTAATATTTTTGAAGGGTAGATAATTGATGAATCTGATAGAGATCAGGGAGATTGGGATCCAAAAAATAACAATCTAGAAGGGATATTGGATTTAAAGAGCAATAACATCCCAAAAGGGATGATATCATTAGAAAGAATATTCGATTCAAATCCACAAACTTATCAAAGAGTGCTTACAAAGAGTGAGGGAGGTAAGTATGAATCTATTAATTTGACTCACTCAGGCCCAGAAAGGAATGTTCTTATAGGGAAGACTTGTCCTCAAGAAATTAAGGACAAAATGATCAAAGTATTAAAGTAGAATATTGAAGCTATTGCTTGGAGCTATGATGACTTGAAAACTTTTGATACATCTGTGATTACACATACAATTCCTCTCAAGCCAGAAGCTAAGCCATTTCACCAAAAGAAATGCTCGGTCAATGCATTAATTGAGCCTCTAATTCAGAAAGAAGTGCAAAAACTTTTGGTTGCAAGAATAATCTTTCCAGTTAGACACTCTAATTGGGTGGCTAATCTAGTTGCTGTAAGGAAGAAGAATGGTGAAATTAGATTATGTGTGGATTTCAGGAATTTAAACAAGTCTTTTGAGAAGGAAAACTATCCATTACCTTTCCTTGATGAAGTATTGTAAAAGGTTAATGGATATTAGATGATGTCTTTCTTGGATGGGTATTTAGGATATAATCAGGTCCTTGTAAGTCATGAGGATAGGATGAAGACTGCTTTCACTACAAAATGGGGCACATTTGCCTACAGAAGAATGCCTTTTGATCTCATCAATGCTGGTGCTACTTTTCAAAGGGCTATGGATGTAGATTTTAAAGATGTGATAGGGAAATGTATAATCATCTATGTTGATGATTTGACCATCTTCTCTAAGAATAGAGAAGATCATGTTGCTGAATTGGAAAAGGTGCTAAAGAAATGTATAAGTTATGGTGTTTCTCTCAACCCAAAGAAGTGTGTACTTGGAGTATATGAAGGGAAGCTCTTGGGTCACATTATTTATGAGGAAGGGATATCCATAGATCCTGATCGAGTAGAGGCCATCTTGAAACTGACAAAGCCAGGTAGCATGAAGGAAATGAGATCTTTCTTTGGAAGGATCAATTTGTTAGGAAATTTATAACAGGGTTCGCAGAGATTGTCAAACCCCTCAATGAAATGATGAAGAAGGATGCAAAGATTGAGTGGAGTGAAGAGGCTAAGTCTACTTTCATATAGCTTAAACAATCTATATTTGAGGCACTTGTTTTGACAAGCCCAGATTATCTAAAACCTTTCTACATTTATTCTTTTGCTTCTGAACATTCATGTGCAACAAATTTAACACAAAGAAGAGAAGAGAACGAGGAGAGACCTATTGCTTTTATGAGCTCTCCATTTAAGAATGCAGAAGTAAGGTATTCACCATTAGAAAAACAAGCCTTTGCATTGGTACGAGCAGTGAAGAATTTCAAGCATTAAATAATTCGAAGTCAAGTGATGGCCATAGTTCCAAATCTAGCAGTGAAATCTCTTCTGATGCAAAGTGAATTAGGGGAGCGAGGAGGAAAATGGATGGCCATTTTACAAGAATTTGACCTGGAGATTCATCCAATGAAACTTGTTCGAGGCCAAGGTTTGTCAAAAACGATGGCAGAAGTGGACAAAAGTATTACTTGTCAACAATACACAATTCAATTATTCACTAAGGATCCCTGGTATACAAGTTTAGTTTTCTTCCTCCTCAATAACAAATGTCCAGAAGGAATGAATGCTACTCAAAGGAGAGCATTAAGGATGAAGAGCGCCCATTACATGCTCAAAGGGGGATCAATCTACAAGAAGAATTTTCAAGGAATTTATCTACGCTGTTTGGCTCAGCAAGAAGCTAAGCATGCCATAAATGAATTTCATGGAAGGCATGGAATAGGACATGGGTCTGCTAATGCTTTGGCTCATCAGATTTTAAGATCAGGCTATTATTGGCCTTATGTGTTTAGAGATGCACATCATTGCAAGACTTGTCATATATGTCAAACATTCGCACCTAGAGAAAGAAATCCTGCAATGCCCTTGCAACCGGTATATGAGTTAAGGCCATTTTCTCAATGGGCACTTGATTTTGTAGGTGTAATTAATCCAAATTCTTTTGCAGGTCATAAATTCATCTTGACTACAACTGACTACTACACATGATGGACTGAGGCACATCCTTGCAAGAATAGTACCACGAAGGTGGTCATCAAGTTTCTAACTGAGAACATCACAACCAGGTTTGGAGTTCCATTTGCTCTAGTATGTGATAATGGCCCTGTTTTTTCTTCTGCTGAGTTCATTTCATGGGCCTATGAACATAAGATTGTGTTGAAGTATTCTTCCAATTATTACCCTCAGGGGAATGGAGTGGATAAGTCCACAAATAAGAACTTGTTGGAAGTTATAAGAAAATTGTTAGAAGGTAACCCTAGGGACTGGCACACCTAGTTGAGATTTTCCTTATGGGCAGATTGAACCAGAATCAAAGAAGCCCTAGGGAATTCACCTTTTAAGTTAGTCTATGGCCAAGATCCAATCTTCCCCATTCATTTACAAATACCTATTATAAATTTTATGCAGGAGTTTTACTCCAAGGATGATAGGATCGAGGTTAGATTACTTAATTTATTAAACATGGAAGAACAAAGAGATGTTGCTTTGCAACAATTCTCTAAACATCAGGCTATTGTCAAACGCTGGTTTGAAAAAAGAGCCAAGATAAAAGCCTTGAGAATATCAGATCTTGTGTTATTATGGGATAAGGCTAGAGAAAAGAAGGGAGATCACCAGAAGTTTGATAGAATTTGGTTAGGTCCTTATCAAGTGGCTGAAATATTAGGCTAGAATGCTTTTCGTTTGAGTACCTTAATAAGAGAGTCTATTCCATTACCAGTTAATGGTCAGTTTCTCAAACACTATTTTGGTGCACAGAAGGTCTGATGTTTTGGAAAAGAATGTATTATACTATATCATATGTAATTAAGTCTTTGTTTTAGTTAGGTTTTCTTATTGTTGTTCTTTTGTTTTTGTTTTCTTTGTTTTGTCTTTTTTGTTTTTGTTTGTTTTGTTGTGTTTTGTTTCATTGGGGATTTTCTTTTTGTCCATCTCAAGACTTGGGGTTGTTATTCAAAGTATAATATTGGTATTAGGAGAGAAATTGGTTTAGGTATTTTCATCATCATCATTGAAAAGGATGTCATTCTATAACTTATGTCTTATGATCATTCTAGTTTGGGTTTTAGAAGTTATTTAAAGATAAGAAGATACATTGTGAATATCTCATGAATTATCATAAAAAATCTGTCACCAAATTAGATAAAACATCTGCATGAGTAAATGCCTATCTGTTTTAGAATGACTCTACCTTTGATTCAAGTGAAAAATACAATTCCAAGACTATCATGAAATCCATTGTAGTTCTCAACCCATATTTTAGATTCATTGAATCTGAGTATTGAGAAAGATGCATAAAAGAATTTCCACAAGTGAAGTAAAAAAAATAGAGAATGAAAAGAAAGAAAGAAAAGGCAAGCTCAATATCAAGTGGGTAATCAAGTATCTCTATTGGGGCTATGGACACCTGGCTGGCAATAGAGAAATGATTTGTGAAAACTAGAGGAATCTCTATTAGGGCTATGGATGCCTGTCTAGCAGCAGAGCAATACCCAAGATTTTACTGCACGATAGTTAAAAGAATCAACTCATGTAGCTTGAATTTCAGGTATGGTGGTTCAAAGAGTAGATAAAGTATCTATGAAGAATGATGCACAATACAAGCACACACTCAGATTCAGAAATAACTCATGAGCACATACATATGAGATTTCAGGTCAAACTTATCCTATGTATAACTGATCTTATTTAAGTTGAAGTGTTTATAAGCCAAGAATATTTTTGGGTGACTTAAATTTTCTTTGGGTATCTTGAAAATGGGTAAACCATTTTCCCAACTGAGTCACCATTTTTTATGACTTGCATAACCACCCCATCTTTTGCCTTGGTCAAAAGGGGTCCCCCTTTTTTTTATCGTTAGTTGTTTTTCAAACAAAGTGAGGAGTCTTGTTTTGCCAACACTTTGTTTTTTTTCTTAAATTTCTGTGTCGGAAGCGGAAGTGAAACTGAATTGGGTTCTGAAAGTTCTTTGGAAACTTGTTTTTGTTCCCATCCCGACAGTCTTTCTTTTAAATCTTTTTGTTTTGTCTCTGTTGGAGCCATAGTGGGCATTAAGTTGGTGTTTATTAAAAAATGCAAAATCAAATTGAGTTCCACCTCTGCCTCCGCTTTTTGGACTTTTGTTTAATTAAGTCTTTTTCTTTAGTTTTCTTATGTCAGTCTTTTTATTTTATTTTTATTTTTGATTTTGTTTTATGCTTTATTGATGGAACCAAAGACGAAATGTGAACTAAGTTGGGATATTACCAAATTTTCCAAATCAGTTTTCATTCTGATTCCGCTCCCACCAATTTGGTTGTTGACTTTTGCTGAAGTATTCTACAGTAATGGGCCAATTCTTTTTCAGTTCCGACTCCGCTCTACTGCATTTAATGCATTAATGACAGGTGCGAGGCATGCGTGAAATTTTGAATTTTACCTTAATTAGGGATTCACATATTATTATTATCATTATTCTAAAAAGATTAAAGAGCGAACAGGAGTTGCAGTGAAGTCTTGTGTGAGTGAACCGATTGATCGAGAGACATTTGCTTGCCAATTGCTTCAGATGTTTTGTCTATTTATTGGCGTTCAAGGTAGGATTTCTTATTGTTGTTGTTCTTTGTTTATTTACTGTTGCATTTTTTGTGTTTTCTCGTGCTTTGAATCATTCGTTTTAATGAATTTGTGGTTCTTGGTATGTTTGTTTGAGTAGGTTCTTGCTTTATTTGTTTGTCTGGTTAATTCTTCATTTCTTTTGCTTTTGTTTTTGGTTCTTTGTGTTTTAGGGCATGGTCGCTTTCACGTTTTAGTCATGATCGCGTCGTGCTATTTTGATTTGTAGTAAGTTAGATTAAATTGAGGTTTTAAATGGATTTAGTTAAAATTAGGGATTTACAGTGAGGTAGAATGAATTAATGGTAGTATTGCATATTCATCTGGTTAAAATAGGAAGGGTTAAATTTGTGCCCTAGTTTTCATGTTGCGTTTTCTAGATTTGGATTTTAAGTGCATTTTTGTAATGCCTTAATTAGGTGATTTAAAATGATGCCCTAAGAATACAGCTGCCTTTGGTCATATGGGGATGGTTCTATCGAGTTCCAGGTTAGCCCCATGTTGTTTTGAAAATCTCCTAGTCTGAAACCATGAATTTCTGCATTGAATTGATGAAGTCGTTTATGATGTCATGGTAACCCTGGGCAGAAGCAAGATCAGAATCGATTTTGAACTTGAAAATTATGTTTTCCAAAAGGTATCAATTCTATTTCCATCCCGTCTCCGGCCCAATAATAGTGAGAAGCTTTCTTTCAAAATATTGATAATCTAGACGGAAGCAGAATCAGAACAAAATAAGAATATGAAATAGAAAATCCGAGGAAAACCAAGTTCATTCCCATTCCGGTTTCGGTTCCGGTTCCGATCACATTTTCATTTTTGACTCCGAGCCCGCTTCTTGTTAGTAGAGTTACCGTTCCACTTTCGACTCTGATCTTGGCAGTGTGTTAAAAGAGATTGTTTAGAATATGAATCTGCCTGGTTCTGCCTCTGATGTATACATGAAAGGTATGGTTTTAAAGCATGTTTTATGATGACATTCAAAGATCTAATTAGAGGTTTTTGTGGTAGGAAAGGTAGAAAATGTCAGGAACATCAGGAGAAGCTGCTCAAAGGAATCAACCTGCATGAACATCAAAGGTAATGCCTAAACCAAAGAAGATCAAGCCTAAGCAATTACCTTATACCTTGAGGTATAATCACAAGAGTCCTATTGTGAAATTAAGCAAAGTGGAATCTAACCGGTCAGACATCACTAACACAAACCTGGGCCAGTACAACTTTGAGGAGGCATATAATGAAACATTCAATGAGGATACGATGCCTAGAACAAAGAGGATTGTTGAGTCTGGTTTGGCTCATATCACTTTGTTTCCTTTGTCAATCCAATGCCTAGGGTTGATCTTAATAGCAACCAATGCCTACAATCCTGTTACCAAATAGTGCATGGATTCCCCAAGCAATGTGATTATTGATCTTACTCCTCAAGCATTGCAAAGTATATTCAATGTCCCAGATCCTAAGAACTTGGTGCAGTTGGATGAGGCAGAGGCCTTGGAGAAATATAGTAAGTATAAGGACTCCAATAAGTGTCATTTGAACAAAAAGTGGTTGAAGACAAAAAAGAAGTCTCTAAGCAAGCTTGCGGACTAGCCAAAGAGGGAAGATTTCTATAAGGAGGTATCAGATTTAATCATGATGCTGTCTAGAGTTTTTGGGAAGAGAGATACATTTCGGTTCAAGGAGTGGATGTTTCCTTTCATCCAAAAAATCTTAAATGGAGTCCAACAGTTTGATTGGCCGATGATTGTGTCAAATGCTATTCATGATCAACTGACTAGTGTCAGATAGACTAAATGATTCTTTATGACTTCTTACATTGTGTATGCAACGACAAGGTTCGGTATTTTCCTAGGTTTGAATAGAGTGGGCATAATGGGAGTCTTGGATGGATAGAAGAAAGTGTGGGAGAATTATGGCCAGTTGTCTCTTTAGGTTGCTAACACTCAGTTCAGAACAATCAATGATGCATTCATATACGTAGTCATCAACCAATTGAATGGAGATGCAGGGTACAGGTTGAGTCAAGAAGCCATGGCATTCATTGCTGAATGGGGATGTTGGTACATTCAATACCCTAAATTCACATATTTCAGGTTAGCTGGTTTTGAAGGCCATCCACATCTGCTTCCAAGGTGTTGCAATAACAAAATAGTGTTGATGGAGTTTGTATATCAGGCTCTTCAAGTTAATGCTCAGTTTGGTTTAAAGCATAAGATAGGATGTCACAAGTTTCCCATGAAGTTGGGTGAGTATGGCTGTCAGCATTTGGTAGGAGCAAAGGTTGTTTGCAGTGAGCTGATTTAGTTGAAATTGGGTTTATAAACAACTTGTAAGTATTTTGACTTGAAGGGTAAGATGTATGCCTTGTTGCCTTCGGTGTTTGACAAACATTTGAATTTTTTAGAAGACTTCTAGAGTGACCGAAAAGATGAGTATGATCTAAGAAAGAAGAATTATGAAAGATTATCTATCTCACTCATGTCAGAGCTTGGTGTTAAAGATAACATTCCTGACACATTGGTGGATGATGGAATTGTATTGGATCCATCCTATGAAGCTTTGAACATTGGCACCAAGATTCTGGATCCAATTGACTGGGACAGTGAGGAAACCATTGATATTAAGCAGATTGGAAGGACAATATTGGATAGGAGTGTGCAATGGTTAGTTCTAAGAACCAAGAATCCTCAAGGTCCAGCCCCTAAAAAGGGTAAGGGATACAA
This sequence comes from Sequoiadendron giganteum, assembly GCA_007115665.2. Classification (NCBI taxonomy): domain Eukaryota; kingdom Viridiplantae; phylum Streptophyta; class Pinopsida; order Cupressales; family Cupressaceae; genus Sequoiadendron; species Sequoiadendron giganteum. Next base: position 610,210,390 of record CM021105.1, read on the forward strand.
AAGGATCAAAAGGAAGACACCTCCTAAAGAGCCTTTGGAGTTCTTTCCTCTAGACATCAAAGAGATAGAACTTGAAACAACAGGTGATGAATTGGAAACACAAGAAGGAGAGGCTCAAATAGGATCAGTTGTTTCAACACTGGCCTTAGGAGAATCTTATACTCAAGTCCCAGTAGCAAACTGACAAGGTAAAGAGGTAGAAAAGGAAACTCTTTATGACATAGCTGAATCCATAAAGGGAAAAGGGGTAGAGGTTCATGATGTTGGAATAGATTCAGATAAGACTGAGTCAGAAAAAGATATGCAAGAAAATATGCCTCTAGAGGAGGATATTGAGTAGGTTTTGACACAAGAAGATCAATGGGCACTAAGAGGTGAAAAAGGATTATGATGCAAGGGCCGCAATATTAGAGAAACAAAAGGAAATTGATGCCAAGGCACAAGCTGATGCTATACTACACCAACAACAATTAAAAGCCAAATAAATTGAAGCTAAGGAAGTAGCTGATGAAGTAGAGAGACAAAAGGCAACAAAAACATGAACTCAAGGTTAAAGAAGAGAATGACAAGTTGGAACTAATAGAAAAGATTCATGACCTTGAAGAAGAGAAGGCAAGAAACCGGAGGGAGAAATAAATCTTGGTTGCCAAGTTAAAACTTGCTGAGAAAGCTCGCCAAAAGGAAGGAGAAGTTGAACAATTACGAAAGGAAAGAGAGGCCGAAGAACTGGTTAAGAGACAACAAGAAGGAGAAGCAAAGGAAAAAAAGCTTAAGGCTTTAGAGGGATAAAGACTAGAGAAAGAAAGACTAGAGGCTTTAGAGAAAGAGAAATTGGAAAAAGAAGCTCTAGAGAAGGAAAAATTAGATAAGGAAAAACAGGAAAAGGAAATAATGGAGAAGAATAGATTAGAAGAGAAAATATTGGAAAGGGAAAAGTTGGAGAGAGATCGACTAAAGGAAGAAAGGTTGAATAAGGAAGAAGAAGAGAAGAAGATACAAGAACAAAAAGATAGGGAAGAGGCTGAAAAGCTTGTGCAGATGCATGTGTTGCAAAAACAACAAGAGGAACCAAGGGTTGATTCTCAATCCCAGGTAAATATGTGACCACCTTCTACTATTGCTTCCTCTTCCTCTATGATGACTACTGCTCCATGTGCTCCCACTTGGTTAAAACCGGACCTACAGAAGAGGGCAATAACATCTTCACAACCTCTCAATTGGGAGGATATGATGGAGATTGAACAAGAGATGCCTAAAAAGAAGGCCAAGATCCTACATTCTACCAGACTCATAGACAAAGGAGAGATTGTTGCTGAGTGTGTCATACCAATGAAAAAAAAAGAGGTAGGGGACATGCTATTAACAGATTATCAGTTGAGTACTGTCAACTTGGGAAGGCCCTCTAGGAATCAGCAAATGAACCTAATTGATATGGTGGCTTCAACAACCAAGTCAAGAATGTTAAAAGATAAACAAAAGAAGAATGAGGTTAAGGCTCAGTTGGATCAATTACGTTCATTTTTGAAAAGTGTCTCCTCTCCGAGATCACAACAGGCAACGGCCATTGAGACTCCAATTTTTTTAAACAAAAAGGAGGTAGATGATTTGGTGCAAGTAAGAGGCAAAGTGGAGATGGTATACAGATGGATAGAAAAGTTGAATCGAGAAGTAGGTGAAGTTTTGGTTGAGGGTTTTGAAGTTTACAAAGGCATTGAAGAGTTAATAAGAGAAATGAATCAATACATTGAAGCATCAAAGAAACAAGAAGAGGAGTATAAAGAGTATAGTCAAAAATTGGAGAATGTTAATACATTACCTTTGACTACTCTTCTTGAACAGTCAATACTTGAGGAGGATAATAAAGATTTTGTGGAAAAGACCTCTCGCATACTCCGATTTAGAACATAGTTCTTGTGTAAACATAGAGATGAGGTCCAAAATTCTATTAATAATCTGGCTGAACAGTTTGAAGAGCTGGAGGCAGTTATTATTATCATGGTGGATATTAATGTATTAACTAAGGAAGGCATGCCTTTGAGTCAGATCAAAGAGAAATGGGATGAAATATTTAGAGGACTCATGCAGAAAGGAGATGATGGAGAAGATCTAAGGATAGATCGACTAATGGATGTCAAAGAAGAAATAAAAGCTGCTAGAAGAGAGTTGACAAAGATAAAAGGTATGAGAGGGTTTGCTACAGAAGAGTTGGAGTGAATTAAATTTGAGGATAGCTAGGTTGATGGGCCAAAAATAGATATATTACAGAAAGTCTTCGCCAGTTATGATGAGTTCATTGAAGACCAAGTTTCGCATGCATAGATCTCCTGCATGCATGACTTTCTTCTTCCTTGCATGTTGCATGTAACATTGGTAGTTTTGAAGCGCATGACATGTTTCTTTTCTATTTTTCTATTCTCCAGTTTAACTAAATATTTAATGTAAGAACTCAAGATCAAATCGATCTGACTTTCCAAGAAAGTTTTGTTCCTAAAATGGTGGATGCCTTAAAATAGAAGTAGAGTTCAAATTTTGTATATCTATAAATACCCTGTGGGTATCATATTGTAAAGGTCATCTAATTGAGAATAGAATTGGCTTACCTGATATTAGGAGATAGAATTTTGTAGTGATTACTGAGATACATTGTTACTAGATACTTTACAGTTAATAAAATTACAAGTTTACGCAATATGGTGTTAGAATGGAGTTTTACTTGATAAGGCTGATAAGTTATAATCTATCTGAATGCCAGTGATTGTGCTGAAGCATGCTAGTTTCTTATGTGATGAAATTCATTAGAAGAAACCAGATTTAAGGATTATCTTGTTAGATTATCATTGAGTTGAAGCTATTAAAGTCTGTTGATCTATGACCTTGGCAATGAATGGATGTGTGTTCTTTTGAAATCTTGGAGATAGTTGTGATATGCGAATAGTGGTATTAAATTAAGCACCTTATTAGCAATCAATGGTCTAGTTTATTCTATAAATTGTGTCAAGCTTTGGTTTTGTGATCTATTAGAAAAAATTCATTGTTGAAGGTATATGTCCAGATGCTAGATAAATTTAATTCATACTTACCGGTTTACCCTTTGATCTAACTTTTTCTTTTGTTTGAAACCCCCTTTATTTACAAGAACGGTTTGATAAAATGAGTCATTGCTTGAATATTTTGTTACTAGCACAGGCCCCTTGAACATTATAGTTGCATGGACTGATTGAATGACACCAGATAGTTGAGAACCAACTACCAGGACCTTGGGAGTTAGGCCACTACATGTTGTCTTTCTTTTTCAGGAGAAATAGAGTAGAAATATTTTGTTTATACATTGTTTGTGTCATTTTCACCATCAACAGGTATTGACTGAGGTGACGTCAGATTTATTATGGCATAAATGTGAAAGTTTATGAATGATGAAGGTATTTGGTGGCTTTATTTATGATTAAAAAAATAGATAGGATGACATGTGTACAAGATATGATGATGGAAGTATCACAAAATTTTGAAATTATGAAAAAGGTGGTGGAATGCGAATGAATAAGTTCTAGAGCATGTAATTGACATCGTGCTCGAAACTAGTGCAAAATTTTTAGAGCACGCGAGAGGTATGCATTCACGACGAACAAGGCAGATAAGTTCTGGAGCATCGCTAAAAAATGCAACCGAGACGACAATGAAATGAAGGTTCCGAAGCATCCCTAAAAGATGCAGCTAGAAAAGGAATGAAATGAAGGGTTTAGAGCATCGTTGAAAGATGCAACCGGAAGAGCAACAAAATGAAGGTTTCAGAGCATCGCTGAATGATGCCGCTGAAGCAACAACAAAATGAAGGTGGAGTGGCAAGTCTTATGAATTTTGAACTTCGGGAGCTTTGAACTTTAGTGCAAAACATATTTTCGACATGACGAGTTGTTGTACAAGTTCTGAAGCATCGGGTATAAGGACCATCAAGTTCCAAAGCATTTGACATTAGGACCATAACGTTTCAGAGTATCTTTGGAGGATTCTCTGGAAGTTATTTTCCTTTTTAAGAAGTTCTACAAAATGGAACCAAATTTAGCTAAGAAAAACTAATGAAATGAAAATATCTTGGTATACATGTCTTTTTATTACACATTTTCAAAATATATATTTTTATTTAATTTTTTTTTTTTTCTTTTTAAAATTTTTTTTTAAGACAACATTTTAGCATTTTTACTAAATAGACTCTACCTTGGCAGAGTCAATACATTGGACCTCACCCTACATTTCCACCATTCTTGAGAATTCTTCCCTATTGACCAACTTATGCTTAGACATGCAAGCGATGACCATTGACTAAGAGGGTTCATGTGTCACCATCAATTGGTTTCAACCGAACTATTCCATTCGAAAAGACCTCACAAATCTCATAAGGTCCCATCCAATGAGTCCTGAGATTCCCTCTATGATATTTGAACCTTGAATCAAATAGCAGGGGCGCAGTCTCCATTATGGAACTCGCTCTCCTTAATATGTTTGTCGTGCCACACTTTCCGTTGATGTTGAATTAGTTCAGTTTGATGGACAATGTCTAAGCGAAGCTCATCCAATTTGCTTAATTGCAGAACTCGTTCAACTTGGCCTCGTTTCAAATCCAGACCTAGTTCCATAGTTGTTCGTAGAGTTTGTAGTTCAAACTCAATGGGAAGAAGATGTTTCTTTCCAAAAAAAAGCTCATAGGGACTGAATCCAATCATGAATTTCTAGGTTGTGTTGTATGCCCAAACAACTTCAGGGAGTTTCCTGGCCCAATATTTTCTTCCTGAAGAAACTATTTTTGTTAATATGTTTTTAAGCTCTCTATTAGTTACTTGCACCTGACCATTTTCTTGAGGGTGGTAAGGGGATGAATTTCTATGGCTTACTTGAAAATGGTTGGTGAATTCCAAGAAAACTTTGGACATAAATTGGGGTCCCTGATCAGTAACGACAGTTTGAGGGGCTCCAAATCTAATGAAGATTTTATTATAGAGGAATTCTATGACTTTCTCTTCCCCAGCTATTCGTAAGGCTTGAAATTCTTCCCATTGTTTTAGGTAATTGGTGCAAATCAATATGTATTTTTTCCCTTGAGAGGAAGGATCTTTGGGTCCGATAAAGTCTAAACCCAATTTCTTGAATGGTTCAAGCACTACCTATGGTAGTAAAGGCATTTCTAAAGAAGCAGTTGGTCTTCCCACTCTCTGACATTTATCACAACGATAAAAATAGTTCTTAATATCCTTATGCATTGAGGGCCAATAGTATCCAACACCTAAAATTTTATGGGAAGTTCTCTTTGCAGAGTAGTGCCCTCCTGAAGGATCATCGTGACAGGCCCTTAGAATATTGTACATTTCATCATCTCTGACACATGTTCTCAAGATCATATTAGGTCCACAAAGAAATAGAATTTCGTTAATCCATTTGAATGGGGCACTTTCCCTGATAAGTCGCTTTCTTTGCTTTGTTTTGAACCTCGAAGGTAGCCAAATAGTTAGCAATGTCTATGATCCATTGCAAATTTACAGAAACGAAAAACAAATTCTCATCTGGAAACTCTTCCTGTACAAGCATACTATCACCCTTTTCTTGTTTGATTCATGATAGGAAATATGATACCACGTTATATTTCCTTGGCTTGTTAAGTATTGTAGCATTAAACTCTCGAAGGAGTAATAACCACCTCATAATTCGACCATTAACTACAAGTTTATTCATTAGGTATTTTATAGCTGAATGGTCTATATAAACTGTAACCTTATATCTTGTAATATAGTGGTAAATTTTTTTAATGGCATGAACAACAACCAAGAATTCTTTTTCTACTGTTGTATAGTTTCTCTCTACAGATGTAAGATTCTTACTGATAAAATATATGACATATTTACTCCCATTCTCATCTTCTTGTCCTAGTATTGCACCAATAGCATCGTCAAAAGCATCTGCATAAATATGGAAGGGAATACTCCAATTTGGCCCTCGTAGTATGGGAGCAGAGACAAGCTTTTCCTTAATTGTTTCGAATGATAGTTGACACTCATGTGTCCATACAAACTCTACTTCTTTCTGTAAAAGAAAGAACATAGGAGCTACAATTTTACTGAAGCCTTCTATGAACCTTCTATAGTAGCCAACATGTCCAAGAAAACTTTGAACATCTATTTGTGTTTGAGGAATAGTCAACTGTTGGATGACTTCGATTTTCTTGGGATCAAATTTTATTCCTTCAAAGGAAATATGATGACCCAAGACTATTCCTTTTTCTACCATTATTAAACATTTTTCGTGGCTAAGGGTAGTCTATTTTCCTTACAAACTTGTAAAAATTGATCTAGGTTCTGAAGAGCTTCATCATATGTTGACCCATAGACTATAAAGTTGTCCATATAGACCTCTACACATTCATTAATGAGTGCAACAAATATAGCAAGAACGACTCTCTGGTAAGTCGTTGGAGCATTGCAAAGTCCAAAGGGAAGAACTCTCTATGCAAATGTGCCCCAAGGGAAGGTAAATGTGGTCTTGTATTGGTCTTCTAGAGCAACCTGAATATGGTTGTAACCACTAAATCCATCTAGAAAGGAGAAATATTTCCTTCCAACCAAGTTGTCCAAAACCTGATCAACAAATGGTAGAGGAAAATAATCTCGATGAGTGGATTTGTTGAGTTCTCTATAATCTACATAGATTATCCATTCCCCATTTTTATTTGGCACAACCACCATAGGTGACACCCACTTACTTTTAGAGATAGGATAAATAAATCCTACACTAAGGAGTCTCTCAATCTCAATTTTGACTAGATCCTTTAATGCATGATTGAGTCTCCTCTGAGATTGGCGAATAGGCCTTATACTAGGATCAGTATATATGTGATGATTACAAACACTTGGGTGAATTCCCCTCATTTCCATATAATCCCAAGCAAAGGCTTTAGACCTTTTTACCAACACATTGAAAAATTTATCCTCCTGCATTTTTGACAGCCAACTATTGATGTTTAAAGTTTTTCTTGGTAATAGCATAATCGATTTTTTTCCAGGATGGGCCGAAGTGATAGTATAAATTGGTCACAACAAGGTGTTAAGAGGACAACTATGAGGTATAAGTCAGTGAAACCTTATGATATCTTGAAAGAAATGACTTGTTTTGGGGATCATGTTAGCCAAGGGACAAGGAATTCCCATTGTAGCATAGCTTTGCTCCATCTCGCTTATGTCCATTGGTTGCCCAAAAATTCTTGGAGCATCCATCATTTCTTCCTCATTCGGGGTTATAGCAAGGTGTGCTATGTCATTTACTAATTCCTCCTCTAGTTCTTCTCCGTGTTGTTTAATTACTACCATGGCTAGTGAGGCCAAACTCTCCGGACCATTGGATTCCTCTGGTTCATCAACCCTGACCTTTTTATGCTCTGTTGGCTTAGCAGGGGGATATAGGAACAAACGTTCACTATCTTGATCATGCAAAATGGTTATTCCCCCTTCCCTGCAATCAATCTTAGCAGCAACTATGGCCAACCATGGTATCCCAAGAATTATTGGATAACTATCTTTGGGTGTAATCGACTGGATTACCTGGAAGTCAACTGGATATTCCCATCCATCAAATTTGATGAGAATAATTTTAATGACACCCTTTGGGATGGCTATAGATTGATTTTCCATTTGTAAGACTGTGGTTGTAGGACGTAAATCACTTAGACCTAAATTTTCCATTACATCCACAGTCATCACGTTAATAGCTGCTCTAAGATCCACTAATGCGATTGGTATTGCTACCTCATTAATTGTAACGGTTATAAGTGGACTCCCAAGATCATCGTATTTTGGAGCAATAGTCTTTCCAAACAGAAAATCAGCAAAATAGCCATCAATATGAACGATATTTATATTTTTTGGCTTCCTACCTGACATTTTAATACATAGTTGTTTGATTAATTGGTTTAAATCAAGAATTTCTTTTATTTCTTGCAATAGAGGAACTTCAATTTGTAGTTGCTTAATCTCTTGAATTAACACAATTTCAAAAGCCATAGGTATTTCTGGAGTATCTTCCGAAGTCATTGACTTTAAATGTTTTGGATATGGTGCCATCGTTTTCTCTTTTGGAACGAAATCCTCCCTATGTTGACTCAAGGATTGACCTTCCTCCCCCTGAGACAAATCAGCAACTCCTACTGCTGAAAAAGGCTCTTTATCTTTGATGGAAGTGTCCTGATTAGGCGACTTATCTTTTATTAGAATTTTAGGCTCAAGTTCCTCTACTATTTCTTCAATAGTTGGAGGTTGAAGAGTTATACTAGAGCACAATTGTCCATTTCTGTAATGTATTACGTTAAGTCTTGTAATATTTTCATGTTCAGTAAAGTAGAATGGCGTATTCAGGCGATTATTCTTAGGGTTGGAAAGTGGTTATGCTAGAAGTTGAGGTTGGTTTACCTGCTCATTCCAAGGAGGGTTTTGAGCTAGAGGTAATAAATTTTGTTGTTGATTCCTCCTAGGTCCAATATAAAATTGATTTTTTCCTTGATTCCATTGGGGGTTAGAATGTTAATTGGGACCATTGTTGTTGTGGTTGGTTCGACCATTGCTGAGTTCCCCATGTTTGATTGGCCCATTCGGAGGATCCCTAATAAGGAGTTCCCCTGTTAGGTTGCGGTGGAGGTGACTAATTCCAAGATGGAGTCCATTGATTATGAACCTAGTTATTTTGTGATCTCCATGCAGGATTGGAATTCTGTCCATAAGAGAAGTTACCTCCTTGACGTTGGTTTAATGCGTTTATCTCTTCTTCAACCTGAATAGTTTTTTTCTTAGTATTCTTAATATCAGAAAAAATCTCACACTGATTTGTAGGATGGTTTTTATCATAGAGTTGAAAAAAATTTGAATTTATCTAAAGGAAACTCGTGTAACAGGTGTTTGTTTCGACACCTAGGGCAATAGATTGACAAGGTCTCTGGGTTGCAAGTTTTAGCTTGTATGCCATCTAATGTAGTGTTTAACTAAGTGAGAATTTCTATTTTCAGATTTTCTATTTCTTCACGGAGCTTACCTATCTCATTAGATCCTTTAAAAATATAAGTTTTATGGATTCCTCCCCAAGTACGGGAGAAATTCCAACATAACTCACATATTCCCTCAAGGGTCAAGTGAGATATGTTACCTTTCGCCATCAGATCAATACTTCTTCTAGCATCATCATCAAGTCCTTTAAGATTTTTTTTTTTGAGAATCTCAACACTAATGGCCTCTTCTCCACATATTTTAGAGAGGGAAAGGAACCTATCGAGATAGTCCTCTAAAATATCATCCTTGTTTTGTCTTAGTTTAAACAACTCTTCCTTACAGTTAGTCACCCTACAACAACTCTAGTATTTTTGCAAGAAAAAATTCTCCATTTCCCCCCAAGATGTTATACTACCAGAACCCAATCCCATGAACCAATGCATTGCTAAATCCTTCAAAGTAGAAGGAAAGAGCTTCAACTTCTGGTTATCATTTTTGCAGTCATAAGTTTAACACAGGACTTTAAATTCAAAGAGAAATTGGTTTGGGTCTTCCAAGGACAGGCCATAAAAGGTTGGAAGGAAAGCTGGGGAAATGTTCTTCATCGCAGTTGCATAATCTGCATCCAAGGTAATAGGATAGGTAAATGTTCCAGGAGGCTAAGGTTCATTGTGGTTAGGTTTAGCCCTATGATCTCCCATGATGTTTAGAGGAGTCTGTTCCTCAAAGATAATTTCCTCTAAAATTGGTTGTTCTGCCAGTTGATTTCTAGGAAAATAGTGGAAAGCCTCTCATGGAATAGGCTCAAATAATTCTTCAAAAGTATTGTCATTTGAGCCTTGGGCCTCCCTAGGTATGATTGGTATGTTTTTTGGGGGGTCTTTGGTATAAATTGTTTGTGAGGGCCTCTTTTCTTGACCATGCAGAAAAGGAAGCTGCCGAAGGAATTTTTGGTATAAAACTTGGTATTCAAATCGTCTCCTAGTAACACTTAAGCACAAAGGCTATTTTATGTCCCTGAAAACGATGCCAAAAAGTGATAGGCTATCATTAGGACCCATTACTTTAGAATTTAAAATGTCAATAAGTCAACCAGGCATTGTCCAAGGCAGTTTGCAAAAGAAGATGATTTTGATAACTCATTTTAGATTTTTTGATTTTCTTGAAACTACTAAAATTAATTTTAATCTAAAGCCATTTAACTTCTTAGCTAGAAAACAATTTATTCTAAGAAAATTGGAAATAATAAACTAAAAATCATAAGATAACTAATTTAGAAAGCATCACAACTAAACTAGAAAGCATGGAAATCAGCAAACTGAATAATTGATAAACTACAGAAGTGGAAAAATAAGTAAACAAACCAGAATATTTTTTCTTAAACAGTAAAATTTTCTAATAGCTACAATGAATAACTCAGACTAATTAAAAAAAAAGTGCTCCGGAACTTCAGACTCAACAACTGACAGGCTTTAGTGAGTTTCTACTAAAAAATTATCTAACAAATAAAATAACATAACAGTAAATACTTATCTATTTAAACTAACGTCCCTTGAGTGACCAGCTCATGGGTTAACAATTCGTTCTCAAATCACATAAACTACAGGTTCTCAAGTCCTTCCATTAAAAATAGTTATCATCCAAAGTTCAACAATTTAGCAATTGACAGAGGAAAGTTCTTTCATTCATCAGTATTCAGAGATCATGTAAACAACATAACGTTACTATTTAGTCTTATTCATCCTTTTTGAAATTACATTCTTATAGAAAAAATTATAACTAAATCCTAGATTCCAAGGGCATGGATAGCCATTGAAAAAGTCTTTAACAAATTTAACTAACTTCCATGTCTTTAAAAAATCATAAACATAAAGAAGGCTCGAGATGAGCCATGAAGTTTTTTGGTAACAAAAATTAAATAAATAGTAATTAAATCTTCAATTCATCGGCCTGATATTTAGGAGCAGGTTCGCAACATCTATCTTCAACCATATTTAAGGCACGTGTTGGCTCAACATTTTGTAATAGCTGCTAGATGACCGATTATTCCCTACAAAAACACTCAAGTCAACCCATTAAACCTGTATTGGCAAATTTCCCCAATTGATCATAAGAAATAAAGTTTGCATAATTTTCCTTAAAGATAAGCAATTATTCCTCCCAAAGTTTAATAAATTGGCACAGACTTAGGATTGAGCTTGTAAAAATAAGCTTTTCTGATTTCATTATGATGAGGTTATTTTTACCTCATTAGTAGGTCCTAAGGATATAGATGTTACATTTGTAGTGATTCCAAAGTCTAACATGTTCATCGCTAGGATAGGAATTCCATGGATAGCCTCCATGAATGCACTCGCCTCTAAAGTCCACAAGTGTCTAAAATTCCCCCACAAGGGCAGTGTATTTTTCATGATACTAGTTATAAACTATTAGTGTCATGTGGGGCCTTTTCTTTGGATCACTTTTGGCCTACCCTAGTTAGACCCCTCCTTTCTAAGGGAGATATATTGTATCAATATTATGCTAAGTATAAAACTAAGGGCTTGATGCCAAAAGCTAGTTTTCTTATGTCTCCATATGTTTTTTTGTGAAGGCTTCTATGCTAGTACAACAATAGGTTATCTCTTCTACCATGTGAAAAGGGAAGGAAAATCTTGCTCTCAATTTGGGGCCTTCCCCTTTCATGTATTTTGCACCATCTGCTTCCTCTTCCTAGCCTTTGGTAGCATCCTTAATTCCTACTTCTGTGGCTTGCACAAAAAAGGGAAAGCCAACTGTGTGGTGAAAGTCAAATCATCAGGCCTTCTAATTTCCTATTTTTCCCATGGTTCCTTGAACAACCCTATATGGCAAGGGGAATCACTCCCATAGGGTGGTTGTTGCATCTCAACCTCTACAAAATCCTACTATTCCTCCACCTGATCCTCAAGTGATGAATGGGAAGAGGCCTATTGCCGAGGTGCTTGTCTCTATTTCTCCTTCTATTGTCGTTTCTACTCCTATTCCTCCTCCTCTTGCTCCCACTTAGGAGACCACCCTTCCACCGGTGACAGTCATGAAGGATTCTCTCATAGTGGAGCAAAATCCTCTGGCCTCTTCACAAGCCACCTCCTCTAGTGCTTGTAGCTGACGTAATTGGCTTGCATACAAGCGTAAGCACCGACAAAAGGCTCTAGATTAGGAGAATGATGCCACCTAGAAGACTGAGGAGGAGCTTTCTATCTTTGCTCCTATTTTTTCTATTGCTCTACTCGTTTCTATGTCCACTATTTTAGTTCCCATCACTTTCGGATCTTCCCACAGGTCCTGATGTCCCTCACCCTAAAAGGGTGCAGGTCTTCATTTCTCCCTCAATGGAGCCTCCACTTCTCATGTCCCTTCAGGATATTCCTCAATTTTTGTAGCCTATCAACATGCCTAATACAAAGGTGGTGTCCTCTGTGGGTCCCTCTAGTTCCTCCTCTAATTTTTCTTCCTCTGTGGGGATCCCGCATCCTCCACTGAAGGGTAACCTGGAGGATGACCTCATCTTGAGTGATATTCATAAGAAATTCTCTCATTTTGTGGAGTCTAGTTATATTTTGGCTTGTGTTTTCCTTGTGACAGAGGCAGCCATTTCTTCCATAGATTTGGTCATTGCCCCTCTTTCTAAGGTTAATAATAACTCTCGAGTGCCTTGTCTTTCTCCTGCTAAGTTGACACATGGTGCTTTTGAGAAGTGCATGTTCAACTCAACAAATGATATCCCAACTCTAACCTCAATTTTTGTAAAATCGATGACCTTTTCCTCACAAGAGGTTGATGAAGAAAACCTCAAGGTGTATTCTTCTTTAGCTCTTGTCGCAAAAGAGTCAAAGGGTACTCCCCTTGCTATCCCCCCCTTACAGGTTCATCCCCCTTCCCATTATAATGATCTAGATTTGGAACAAGATAATCTATTTGTCGATGAAGACTAGGGTGGTGCCCCCTTCTGTATTTGAAGATTAGTTTTATTTGTTTGTGTTCCCTAGTGCTTGTGTTTTGATGTTTTATGATCCTTCTTGGAGTACCATTGCTACCCTTATAGGTACTTGGATATAGGCATGAAAATATGTTGTACACTTCTTCTATTTGTGTCATCATTTTTCTATGTGTCATAATCTTACTTTTTGATATTGGGACCTTCTTCCATTTGAACCAATTTTTATGTAAATAATTTGTCTTCATGTGTCCTTCACATTCTAAGAAATTTGGGGATTGATGAAAGTTCATATATTTTATTATATCTATCTATTTATATGTATGGAAAATTCTGACCCCAAATTATCAAATCCCTCTATCTCTTGATTTCTTTGTCTCTATCTATCTACTTTATGATGTTGTGCTTTCAATGTGTTTTCCATCGCATGTGTGAAAAAATTCCATAGATACATCTTGCTATGTGTTCCATGCCATACCATCTCTTATCTTTCTTTTCTCCTTAGGATGCCATGTGCTCTTTTGTGTAGCACACACCATCCTAAGGGGGGGCTGTCATGCTTGTTTAATTTCCAACAAGGATAATTCTTTCAAAAGGATTCCTTGGGTATTTAAAATAAATTCCTTGAAAAAATAATCCCTTGTTGAAAAACCTCACTTCCAAAATGATGTATTCTCTGAAAAAGGACTCCTTAAGGAAAAGTTCTTTCAAAAGGATCCCTTGGTGAAAGATTCTAAAAAATTTCCTTTCAAAAAAGGAGTATTCTTTCTAAAAATAAAAAGTTTGAAAAAATTTCCTTGCAAAAAGGAGCACTCTTCCAATGGATTCCTTGATGAAAGATATTTCAAAATGATTCCTTGATGACAAAATTAATTGCAGAAAATTTCCTGTCTTTCAAAAGGAGTGTCATTTCAAAAGGATCCCTCGGTGTCTTGATGTCTTGAGAAAAGGGTCCCTTGTCGAAAGTGTTGGAGTGAAATTACACTGAGAGGGGTGAATCAGTGTTTATACCTTCTTAAACAAATTTAAACTGAAACTGAAAAGAGACATACATATGTTCTCATTTTAATGATAGTGTCATTCATGTAATCAAATGCACTCATACAAATTCAAAATGAGTAATGTAACATTGCATTTTAAAGTAGTAAGGTATTGAAGCAAAAGAGACACAGAGACACAAGATATACCGAGTGGAAAACCCTCTTGGGGTAGAAAAACCACTCCTAAACCTGCTGCCTTTTTTAGGCTTTCATTTCTATAATTTATTTTGACAAAGCCTCAAAGGCTGATTTCTGAGCACCAACTCAAGGGGCACCAACCTCTCTATTTAGAGACACCGTTCTCAAGGAGCACCAACCCCTTTCCTGATTTTAATAGAACATACAATAGTACAGAGGATCTCCCTGTTTCACTTGATTTCTATCAAGTGCCTCTTGACAGACAAAACATAGAATTTTCAAAAGTCAGAATTGACTCTTCAGAATTCCATGCATTATCTAATCTTGATGCATCTTGAGGATAATCCTATCTCTGTTACAATACAGTCTCATCAAACTGTTTTACAATTATTCATACTTTCTTCCTTTTTCACCCTTTTTGATTTTCAATGTTTTCCCATACAGAAAACTACCAATCTGAATACACACCGTGTTTTCCAAATTTTCAGCATCAAAGAACAAATAGACTTCCAGAGCCCTTTATAGTAATAACCCTATTTTTCATTTTTGGTATTCTGACATCATTGAACCCTAAACCACTAGTTTTTCCTTTTTAAAAAAAAAGGACATTACTCTTCGAAAGTATTACAATTGTTACTCAAAAAATTTACATACCAGAAGGTTATTGCAAGGTTGTATTTGAGGTTTCATAATAATTGTCAGAGTAGATCTGATGTAATAGTGATCACATGAGAGAGATTTTTTCTTTCTGTTGAAGATAGGATAACAATGACCAAGAATAGAAGAGTGACTGAGCAAGTCTTCACTAGAAGCCTGTACATGCAGAGCTTAAACAAAAATGGCATAAGATCTATAATAAACCAATTCTTCAACTACCATGCAGAAGCAAAACACTTATTCCTTATTAGCCTTATTAGAGAAGGTAACGGTTCTGTAAAGATAAAATAGATGAATACCTATGAGGACCAAAAAGGAATTTTCATAAGCGATTTACCAGAACCGTAGAGTAGCTGAGCAACCCGAGCCAAATTTCTATTTCGAGTATTCACTTGATGCCAAGAACCTAACAAGAGAAACGACCATAGTGATGGTCTTTCAAGCTTCTCCATTCGTTGTCCAAGAGTTGTAGAAAAACAACAGTCGAATTCACAGTGAAACGGTCGAGAGAGAGATTCCATGGAGGTGACAAGATTAGGGTTTCAAACCCTCGAACAACAGCATAACGATTTGCCCTAATTTCCATATGAAATCCTTTGCAAAAAAATGATAGCTTTTGGATTCTGAGAGGACTAACATTAAAAATTTGAGATCACATAACATACTTTGGAAACTGAGAAAGATTTGACATTTTATGGCTTACCGCACTACCACGGCTTCCATTTTACCATCCTATGGTACAACGGTAACAAGCTTTCAAACCGCTAACAGTTTCACCGCGTTACCACGGTTCCCTTTCTATCTACCTGCGGTATGGTGGTAGAGGTTTTCTAACCACTAGCATCTTCCACCGTGCTACCATGGTTAACATTCAAGCTGCCTGCGGTATAGCGGTAGTGGTTTACTAACCGCTAACATCTTCCACCACACTACCACGGTTAACATTCAAGCTGCCTGCGGTATAGTGGTAACAATTTAGTAACCACTAACATCTTCCACCGCGTTACCGTGGTTAACATTCTGATAGCCCATGGTATAGCGGTAACTGTCTGGCTCATCCTTGGCGGTTACCACCGCATTACCACAGCTTCCTTCCTGACTGCCTGCGGTATAGCGGTAACAATCTTGTTAGCCGCTGGCGGTTTACACCGCGTTACCGCGGTTGCTCTCTTAGTAGTCTGCGGTACCGCGGTAAGACTTTATATGCGCGGTCTTACCGAAATAGAAAGATATGCCATGATGTCGGATTTTAAGTGACTTTGTAAATGCACATAGGAGATATGATTAAATCCTTTTAACCGATAATGATTTTTCATCATATTTAAATCCAATGCCATAAATTTTGCAATGTAGCACAATAATAAATTATTGTGAAGTATAATTTTGCATCATATTTAAGTCCAAGGCCTTATGAAGAAAAATAAAGACTAATCTCATGAAAATTTTAGAATTCCATTAACACAATAATGATCACCTTATTATTCTGAGAAACAAGTTGCACCATGTGAACCATTAACAATTTCAGGATGCAAGAGCCTGATCAAGCCATACTGTAACATCCTGTATAGAACACAACAAGCACTTGTAGTCTGCACATGAATCCAAGATATCAGAGCCACTAAATATAATATAGTAAAACCAGTGATGTGAGTGTGCCAAGCAAAACATGGATTGGCTGAGAGGATAACCATCAAACCATCAAGATGCTAGATAACCATAAGATGGCATCAAGGACAAAAAAAGCATAAAAGGGATTCAACAAACTCCCCCTTTGTCCTTGATGGAAAAAATGAGCCACCAAACCAAAGATAAAGAACTATAATCAGATGCTCAAAAATTTCCCCCTTTTTGACACAAGGATAAAGGGAGACCAACCAAAGATAATCCAGAACCAACTGTGACATGCCATTAAACTGTATAAAGAAACTTTAAGCAACAAAGTATAAGCTGCAGGAAGAGTTAACCAACTCCCCCTATCACCAAGATAGACTGATTAAGATAACAAAGATTGAGAGACCACTCCCAATCGAGACCGAAGTCTCTCAAAGACATCTTTGGCCAAAGGTTTTGTAAAAATGTCAGCAACCTGAGCTTGTGTAGGAACATATTGCACAAACACCTCATTAGCCAACACCTTTTCACAAAGAAAATGAAACTTTATAGCTATGTGTTTAGTTCGAGAGTGCATAACTGGATTTTTTGAGATATTTATTGCACTAGTATTGTCACACAAAATAGTAATTGGTTTTGGAATTTTAATACCCATATCTGATAATGTTTGTGACATCCAAATTACCTGAGTGCAACAAGAAGTGGTAGCTATATATTTTGCTTCAGCAATGGATAGAGAGATAGATTCTTTTTTTTTGCTATACCAAGCCACTAAACGATCACCAAGAAAGAAAGCAGCACCACTGGTGCTTTTCTTGTCATCTAGACATCCTGCCCAGTCAGAATCAGTATAAGCTATTAAAGAGAAATCATTGCTTTTGGGATACCAAAGTCCATAATCAATTGTTCCTTGTACATACTTAAGGATTCTTCTCACAGCATTGATGTGAGATTATTTAGGAGCAGATTGAAAACGAGCAACCATGCAAATAGCTTGCATTATGTCAGGTCTTGAGGCTGTTAAATACAATAGGCTGCCTATCATAGACCTATAATCAGTTGAGTTTACTGAAGAGGAGTCATCAACTTTGCTGAGTTTATAGCCAGTAGCCATTGGGGTGCTTACTGGATGACTTTCATCCATTTTAAACCATTTTAACATTTCTTATGCATATCTTGTTTGAGCTAGAAAGATGCCAGAGTCAAGTTGTGAAATCTGAAGACCTAAGAAAAATGACAGTTCTCCTAACAATGACATTTCGAATTCAGATTCCATGATTTGTGAAATTGTTTTGCTCAAGGCAACATTGTTGCAACCAAAAATGGTGTCATCAACATAAATTTCAACAACAAGAATATCAAATCCTTCAATTTTAACATACAGATTGCTGTCAACTCCTCCTCTAGTGAACCCTTTTGACAATAAATGACTATCCAATCTAGAGTACCAAGCTCTAGGAGCTTGTTTTAGGCCATATAGAGCCTTTTTCAGCCTGTAGACATGATTTGGTTTGTTTGTACATATAAACCCTTCAAGCTACTTTATGCAAACTTCTTCTAAGTATCCATTTAAAAAGGCAGTCTTTACATCCATCTGATATATAGTGAAATTTTTGAAAACAAAATATGCCAAGAAAATTCTAATGGATTCAAGCCTAGCAACAGGAGCAAAAGTTTCACCGAAATCAATACCTTCTTGCTGAGCATATCCTTTGCAGACATATCTGGCATTGTTGTGAACAACCTGACCATTTTCATCATGTTTATTTCTAAAGATCCACTTTCCACCTATGATATTTTTGTCATCTGGTCTTGGGACTAGATCCCAAGTCTGATTTTTCACAATTTGGTCGATTTCTTCCTGCATTGCATTCAACCAACATTCATCTGTTAGAGCATCATCAAAAATTTTGGGCTCAAATTGGGTGATCAAACAAAATGTAGTAAGCTCAGCTATGTGAACTTTTTCATCAAGGTTAACATATTTTTTCCTTGTTTGAACTCCTACAGATCTATCTCCTATAATCAGATCCTTTGGATGATTTCTAGCAAGAGATTTTGATGTAACTTTGGGTTCACATTTTTCTGTGTTGATTTCAGCATCTTTAGATTGTGCTTCAACAAGTTTAGGGCTTGCTAGTTTGGGTTCAGGCTTTGCAGTTTCAAAGCTCTGTGATTATATCAAGCTCAAATTCATCCTCTTCATCATCCTATAAAGGTTCAGCATCTAACAGAGGATTTTCATCAAATTTCACATTGACAGATTCAACAATTTTGTTCAGCCTATTGTTAAAGCATTTATAGGCTCTGTTGCATGTAGAGTATCCTAAAAAGATACCTTCATCTATTTTAGATTGGAAACTGCCTAAGTTTTTGTCATCTCTTTTGATAAAGCACTTGTAGCCAAATATTCTATAATACTTAATTTGGGTAGATTTTCCATACCACAGTTCATATGGAGTGAAATTTGATTTCACTTTGATATGTACTCTATTCAAAATATAGATAGCTGTATGAACAACTTCTTTCCAGTACATATTGGCCAGATTTGCTTGATTCAACATGGTTCTTGCCATTTCTTTGACAGTCATGTTCTTTCGCTCAACTACCCCATTTTGCTGGGGTGTCCTAGCAGCAACATACTGTCGTTTTATGCCATGTTTGTCACAGTAGTCTGTGAATTATTGTGAGGTGAATTCACCACCTTTGTCAGATATTAAACACTTTAGTTTTAAGTCTGTTTCTCTTTCTACCAATTTTCTAAAAACTTTAAAGCTTTCAAAAGCTTCTGATTTATTTTTGAGAAACATAACCCATACCATGCGAGAGTAGTCATCAACAAACAACATGAAGTATTTCTTACCATTTATGGATCTAGTCCTTGTAGGACCACATAAATCAGTATGAACAATTTGCAAAGGCTTTATAGAAAAGTGTTCCTTGGACTTAAAGCTTACCTTGGTTTGCTTTCCTTTTAGACACTCTTTACAAACAACTTTGTCAGGTTTTCTAAGAGAGGGTAGACCTCTTACATTTTGATTTTTGCCAATTTTGACCATATTGTCAAAATTAATGTGGCCTAGTCTCTTGTGCCACAACCAACTTTCTTCAACCTGACTCATTAAGCATATACCCTGGTTGTTCTCATGTCCAGAGGTGTCTAGTAAGTTGTAGACATTTCCTTTAGTCCTCCTTCCAGCAGCAATAGCTTTACCTGACTGATTTTTGATTTCACATCCTTGTGAAGTGAACAAGACTTGATAGCCACTGTCACATATTTGACTGACACTCAGAAGGTTGTGTTTTAACCCTTCTACATAATAAACATTTGAGATTGGAGTGTCTTCATTTAGCAACAAAGAACCTTTTCCTCTGATTTGAATTCTAGAGTTGTCTCCGAACTTTACATACCCCCCAACATAGTCTTCTAGATTTGTAAATTTTTCTTTATTACCGGTCATGTGGTTTGAACAACCACTGTCTAGGACACATAGGTCCTTCTTCTTAGAATGGAAAGCAATTTGAACAAGCATAGTTTATTCAATGTTGTTTACTGCTTTGGGTTTCCAAACTTCGATGGTTTTTAGCTGTTTATTTTGCTGATCATCATTGCATTGCTTTGCTGAATGACCGAAAGATTTGCAAGTAAAACATCTAATCTGTCTTGCAAAACCATGATTCTTCCTAAAACCAAATCTAGGAGTTCTAGCATTCACAAATCTGCAAAAATTTACTTTGTGACCAAACATATTGCAGAAGTAGCAATACCCATAAAAGAGAGGGTAGGAGTTGTAAACCATTCTATTTCTCCTTAAAGGATGAATTTGATCCTTGAAAAACTCAGAATGTTTGTGTTCAGGTTTTTTGTTTTCAACAACATTATTGTTCTTCTCATCGTCATTTGAGCATTCACCTTTAACAAAGCCAATGCCAATTTTGTATTTGTTTAATTTTTGTTTACTAAGCATGTCATTTAGTTTAAGAGTGCTTTCATACTTTTCGATATTCTTCCTGAGATCTACAATCTCATGTTCAAGATTTTGAATTTCTTGATCTTCGGAACTTATGTCAATGCGAAGAAAATCTTCAACTCTTTTGGATTCTTCTAGTTGAGTTTTTAGAGAAATTATCTCAATATTAATGAGTTGCTATTTTGAGTTGTCTTGAACAACATTATGTTCTTGAGCATGCAATTGTTTCTTAAGTTTTCTCAGCTCTTTTAGAGCACATCTCAGTTCTCCTTCATAGTCCACTTCACCTTCTTCAGTATCATTGCTGTTTGTTTCATCTTGCTGAATGATTTCAACCATGAAGAGATTTTCATCTTCTTCATTCAGAGAGTTATTAGATTCGGAATCTGTTTCATTTTTGCTGAACAAACTTTTCTTCTTTTTGAAGTTAAATTTCTATTTGGGTCTGTAGGCCTTTTTCTTGTCAAACTTCTCATATTTCTCGTTCTCACTGTTTGTGTCACCATAGGGACACTTTGTAGCAAAGTGACCTATCTTGCCACAGTTAAAGAATTTGAAAGGAAGCTTTCCCTTATACTTTCCAAAACCCTTTTTGAGTTTTCTTACAAAATGGGATTCTTTAGAATCGGAAAATTCTGATTCAGAAAGCTCATCTCTTTCTTTACTCTCATCATTAAATGTTGCTTCTTTTGTAGAGGTGTTGTTTTTACTGATCCTCATTTCATAGGCAGTCAAAGTGCCTTGTAAATTGTCAAGGGTAAGATGAGAAAAATATTTTTTCTCTTCTAGAGTAGCTACTTTAGCTTCAAATTTAGTTGGCAAGGTTCTGATGACCTTGGTCACTATGTCAAACTCCTTGACTTCTTCTCCCAGACCCTTCATAGCATTTACTATTTCATCAACTCTTAGAAAATAGTCAGCAACTTTGTCATCATCCCTCATTTTCAATTCTTCAAACTGATGTTTTAAAGTGAGGACTTTGGACTGTTTTACTTTTTCATTTCCTTGATAGATAGTCTCAAGTTTAGTCCAAATTTCACTAGCAGAACTGCAGTGCATGACTTTGATGAAGACATCTTTAGTCAGGGCACATAGAAGAGAATGCTTATCTCTTGCATTAGTTTCATATCTCTTCTTTTCATCAGAAGTAGTTGGCAAAGTGGCTGGTATAGTGTACCCAGTCAATACTATGCTTCAAACATCAAGGTCTATAGAAGTTAAGTAAGTCTCCATTCTTATTTTCCAGAATACATAATCAGTTCCATCAAATAATGGAGCTCTAGTCATGGAAGTTCCTTCATGAGCTTGAGACATTTTGAATAGACTCCAAGTCCAAAATCAATCCTAGGATGGGAAGCCCTATCAGAGGACCCTAGGCTCTGATACCAATTGTTGGAGTGAAATTACACTAAGAGGGGGGGGGTGAATCAATGTTTATACCTTCTTAAACAAATTTAAACTGAAACTGAAAAGAGACATACATATGTTCTCATTTTAATGATAGTGTCATTCATGTAATTGAATGCAATCATACAAATTGAAAATGAGTAATGTAACATTGCATTTTAAAGCAGTAAGGTACTGAAGCAAAAGAGACACAGAGACACAAGATATGTCGAGTGGAAAACCCTCTTGGGGTAGAAAAACCACTCCTAAACATGCTGCCTTTTTCAGGCTTTCATTTCTATAATTTATTTTGACAAAGCCTCAAAGGCTGATTTATGAGCACCAACCCCTCTATTTAGAGACACCAATCTCAAGGAGCACCAACCCCTTTCCTGATTTTAATAGAGCATACAATAGTACAGAGGATCTCTCTGTTTCACTTGATTTTTGTCAAGTGCCTCTTGACAAACAAAACATAGAATTTTCAAAAGTCAGAATTGACTCTTCAGAATTCCATGCATTATCTAATCTTGATGCATCTTGAGGATAATCCTATCTCTGTTACAATACAGTCTCATCAAACTATTTTACAATTATTCATACTTTCTTCCTTTTTCACCCTTTTTGATTTTCAATGTTTTCCCATACAGAAAACTACCAATCTGAATACACACCGTGTTTTCCAAATTTTCAGCATCAAAGAACAAATAGACTTCCAGAGCCCTTTATAGTAATAACCCTATTTTTCATTTTTGGTATTCTGACATCATTGAACCCTAAACCACTGGTTTTTCCTTTTTCAAAAAAAAGGACACCACTCTTCGGAAGTATTACAACTGTTACTCAAAAAATTTACATACCAGAAGGTTATTGCAAGGTTGTATTTGAGGTTTCATAATAACTATCAGAGCAGATCTGATGTAACAGTGATCACACGAGAAAGATTTTTTATTTCTATTGAAGATAGGATAACAATGACCAAGAATAGAAGAGCGACTGAGCAAGTCTCACTAGAAGCCTGTACATGCAGAGCTTAAACAAAAACGGCATAAGATCTATAATAAACCAATTCTTCAACTGCCATGCAGAAGCAAAATATTTATTCCTTATTAGCCTTATTAGAGAAGGTAACGGTTCTGTAAAGATAAAATAGATGAATACCTGTGAGGACCAAAAAGGAATTTTCATAAGCGATTTACCAGAACCGTAGAGTAGCTGAGCAACCCGAGCCAAATTTCTATTTTGAGTATTCACCCGATGCCAAGAACTTGACAAGAGAAACGACCATAGTGATGGTCTTTCAAGCTTCTCCATTCGTTGTCCAAGAGTTGCAGAAAAACAACAGTCGAATTACAGTGAAACGGTCGAGAGAGAGATTCCATGGAGGTGACAAGATTAGGGTTTCAAACCCTCGAACAACAGCATAACGATTTGCCCTAATTTCCATATGAAATCCTTTGCAAAAAAATGATAGCTTTTGGAGTCTGAGAGGACTAACATTAAACATTCGAGATCACATAACATACTTTGGAAACCGAGAAAGATCTGACATTTTATGGCTTACCGCACTATCGCGGCTTCCATTTTACCATCCTTGCGTACAACGGTAACAAGCTTTCAAACCGCTAACAGTTTCACCACGTTACCACGGTTCCCTTTCTGTCTACCTGCGGTATGGCAGTAGAGGTTTACTAACCACTAGCATCTTCCACCTGCTACCACGGTTAACATTCAAGCTGCCTGCGGTATAGCAGTAGCGGTTTACTAACCGCTAACATCTTCCACCGCGCTACCACGGTTAACATTCAAGCTGCCTGCGGTATAGTGGTAGCGGTTTACTAACTGCTAACATCTTCCACCGCATTATCGTGGTTAACATTCTGATAGCCTGCGGTATAGCGGTAACTATCTGGCTCGTCCCTGGTGGTTACCATTGCGTTACCGCGGCTTCCTTCCTGACTGCCCGCGGTATAGTGGTAATAGTCTTGTTAGCCGCTGGTAGTTTACACCGTGTTACCGCAGTTGCTCTCTTAGCAGTCTACGGTACCGCAGTAAGAATTTATACGCACGGTCTTATTGAAATTGAAAGATATGCCATGATGTCGGCTTTTAAGTGACTTTGTAAATGCACATAGGAGATACGATTAAATCCTTTTAACCGATAATGATTTTTTGTCATATTTAAATCCAATGCCATAAATTTTGCAATGTAGCACAATAATAAATTATTGTGAAGTATAATTTTGCATCATATTTAAGTCCAAGGCCTTATGAAGAAAAATAAAGACTAATCTCATGAAAATTTTAGAATTCCATTAACACAATAATGATCACCTTATTATTCTGAGAAAAAAGCTGCACCATGTGAACCATTAACAATTTCAGGATGCAAGAGCCTGATCAAGCCATACTGTAACATCCTGTATAGAACACAACAAGCACTTGTAGTCTGCACATGAATCCAAGATATCAGAGCCACTAAATATAATATAGTAAAACCAGTGATGTGAGTGTGCCAAGCAAAACATGGATCGGCTGAGAGGATAACCATTAAACCATCAAGATGCCAGATAACCATAAGATGACATAAAGGACAAAAAAAGCATAAGAGGGATTCAACAGAAAGAACCCCTTCTTGAAAGCCTTATTTTGAAAAGAATTATTTGTTGTATTACAATTTGTGTCTTCTATTTGATATTTGATATCTTGTGTCTTGGTGTCCAATATCTTATATCTTGGCATCTAGCTTGGGGGCAACCTGATTAGAATTGTCTTTTTTTGTGACTATCCTACAATGTAGTTTGTAGCAGCCACAAACCTATCTTATATTTGATTAGATTGTGTCTCATTGTGTCTTATGGTGTCTTATGGTGTCTTATAATTGTGTCTATTATAATTCACTTTGTTTCTTAACATGTTTGTCTACAACTGACCTGTTTATGGTGAGATTGGAGCTAGCTTTGCAGGATTAAAGATCCATGTCCTCTTCACATCCTAGTGGAGCTCATCCTCTTTCACATTAGGGTATGTTGGTGGTATATTCTCTTCAATCTCTTTCTACTTAAGCTCGCACATGCATAGACACATATGCTCACTAAAGTGGGGGGAAAATGTAATGGCATAAATTTTCAATTAGTGCAAATTTCCCACTATATTACCTCATTTTAGCCTTATAAACTCGATAATACAAAAATCCACCACCTTTTCCTTGATTTTCATGCATGTACTTATCATTTTCCATCAGTGATGGAATTTTTGTTAGGGACACCCATACGTCGTGCAGACATCTACACGCTACGCTTCCATCCCGATGAGATTCTTGGGTCAGTGGACATTGAGGCATTATAATTCCCTGTCAACTTGTGAATTGTAATATCTTTGTGAATATTAACCACCAAGAAATAGCCTTCTACCTTCAAACTAGCCTTTTAAACATATCTCTTACATTTCCATTCACTCTCTCTAGCTTCTACCACTTCATACTTCACTTCTATTCACTCTCTTGTTATCTTCACTTCACTTATACAACATTTTTACGCTCCTACGCCAATTTTATTACAGGTTGTCAAAGATCTACTCCATTGGCATGGTTATCTTGATCTCTGCTTTCCTCTCTTGAATACTCAAGGATGTAGAAAGTAGGGTAGTATCTGTCTACTTACTTATTTTCATTATCTTGTTCATAGAGTAGCTTCTAGATTGTCTTTGCACTCTACATTTTATGTCTATTCTCTCTATTTATTTATCATTTCTATATCTTGTGGTCTATTGGCTGTTTGTGGAGGTGGAAACACCAAAATGGGGGTCTGATCGAGGTAGAATCCAAAACACAGCCACAACATTTTCTTCATCATTTCATTATTATAAAAGTTTATATTTATAAGTTATAGTATTATTCTTATTTTTTTCTACCATTTTGTATTTATTTGTTAAATTGTCAGACTAGAACTCTCAGGTCATTAGCTCACCTTGCAAGTTTCATTTTGTAAACCCAACTTTCTTTTTGTACGAGATGTTAGCATGCATCTAAGACTATAACATGGAATGTTATAGTATGACTCACATACTAGCATCCTCTGGTCGAGAGTCAGTTGGTCTATAGTCTGAGACCTCTTTGGTCTACTCACCCATTTCTAGAAAACCTTTGTCATAAAACATAAATAATCTAGAGTCTAATTTTCCCTTCCTTTTCAACTTATTAGCTAGTTTAAGGCAGTTGAGGGAAATGCGCTCCCTTTAGGATCTTCTGTGTCCTAGAGACTTGTGAGTAGTGAATCCCCTCCTCTACACCCCCCTTATATTGTCGGTTATGATATATATTTACTTTAATGGAAGAACATGATAATAGATATATCTAGGAAAAATGATCAAGTGGGAAGCGAGTTAGATATCGTCAATTGATTTAAACTAAAATATGATCCATTTCATCATTAGCATTTAAATATATGGAATATTACACTTTAAAGAATCATGCACATATTCTTGATTGTCAAGTTGGTAATGCATTCAAACTACTATTCAAGTAGTAATTTGGATTGGGTGCACAACATGTGGAATTAGTCTTAGGTTTGTGATATAAAGGATGAATCTATGCATATATATGCCATAATGAAACTCACACATGTATAAATTGGATATATGGAAAAAATGTATATTATTTAAAACTTTAACCCACTATTTTTTTATCTTACCCACCACAAAACGTATGTTGTGATACACATGTATGTATCTTAATGGAAGAAATTTATAATAGATATAACTAGTAAACATGATCAAGTGGGAAGTGAGTTAGATATCATCAATGGATTTAAATTAAAAGCTGATCCATTTCATCTACTATTATTTAAATATATGAAATATCATGCTTTAAAGGAGATCATGTACACATTCTTGACTGCCAAGTTGGTAATGAATTCAACCTACTATTTAAGTAGTAATTTGGAGTGGGTGCATAACATGTGAAATTAGTCTTAGTTTTGTGATGTAAAGGAAAAATATATACATATGTATTCAATAATTAAAGTCATACATATATGAATTGGATAGATCCAACATATATTATTTGAAACTTTAACCCACTATTTTTTTTAATATCTTACCCCTCAAACTCTAGGTTGTGATATACGTTGGAGTTGAGAATTAATCCCACAAATCCTAGAAATAACCTACAACCAAAACACCTATCACAAATGAGAGATCAAAGCAACTATTTTTTTATGCAACCAAGAGAGAAATGATTTATTCCACATAAGAATCTAATATGCTTTCTATATTGAATAATGAATGTGAATGCTTGGATATGTGTACAAAGTAAAAATAAATTCTTATAAAAGAAAAAAATTTAAACCCTAGATAAGGATTTGATTAGATTTTGATAAGTGTCCTAATCCTATGCAATGAGACAATGACCTATAAATAGCCCAATCTAATAATAAAAATTACTCCTAAGTTTAGCTTAAGTGAATAAAGTAATAAGGGAGCTAATAGTTAATTAATAATTAAATAATTTTCAAGCGATGTTCCTAATTAATCCAACACCCCCATTAAGACCAACTTATGGAGAAACTAAAAAATTGACAAAGGATGCAATAGTAGATGCATGGATGGGTCTTGAATATAAGGCCTGATGAGTTACCCATGTACAAAAAAATGAAATCTCTCATAACTAGAGAAAAGGAATAAACCACATGGGAAAAACAACTCTCCAAAAGAGAATTAAGTAATTGTACTAGTGAAAGAAGGATATGAGGACTCAATGTGACGCCCTAATGATTGCTTCTATCACCCAAGTACAATATATGTCCCCCAATATATATGAAATGAGTATATGGATCCCCCATAAATAAATAAAGATCTCTTGAGCCAATGATGATCGCATAAAGATAAAACATGATCCAATGATTGAAAACAAAATTACCCCATTAAGAAGAAATAAATCTAATAGTGATTGGAGAATCCATTCTCAAAAGATGGAAGAATCAGGAATCCAAATCCAAATGATGTGTGCCTCTGAAAACTGCTCAAGTTTCCACATTCCATAATGAGATGATGTCAATCTAGATACTGGTGAAGAATGTTGTAGAATAAGCTCCAAAAGTGATTAATATGACAGGCCAATGATGATGATGTGGTTGTAAAAAAGAGGAGATGAATGCACTAAAAGTAATCTTCCAAATCTATAATATAAGAATCTACAAACAAGGATGATATATATGCAAGATACAAATCCCAAGTAGTTGTGTATGGAAGAAGACGAATGCCCCAAGTTGCACTGAAACAATAGGGGCCAAGGATACGGTGATGCTAAGATGATCAGGAACAATATAATATGAATTCTCTCTTGATCTAAAGAATGTGAACATGAAGATAAGTCTTTAAACCATCAAAACATGCAAGACCTATGATGTACTCAAGCTCCTCTAAAGTATTATATCAAAGGGTATGAAATCTATATTTTTAAGAGGAATGAGACGATAAATAGTAGGATCTTTTGGGAATGGAGAGATATGAGGGTCTCCATGGATCTCCCAAAGTTGATTCCAAAGTGTGGGCCAAAACAATGTTTGATACAATACACATAGTGTCATGATCAACACTAGAACAAATCACTCCTACAACATGATCATTGATAATATCCCATATTGAATAACTCCTTGGCGTGTTTGGTGTAGGTATGAGTCCATAAAGATAAGGTAAAATACCAATCCACCTAATATGAGTCAAGATTTTGTTTTTCTAAGACTCATACTTATTTTTTTCAGGATGACCATAAAAGGATAAACAAAAAACCCATGATACTTCTTCAAATGAAAATATATAGATTGATAATATTAGTACATGTAAATTAGATCAAATGAAGTCATCCCATGCAAAAAAGTCATTTCCAAGTGCCAAGATATCTAAATAATTGACAAAAATTTGAAATCACAAAAAACTAAAAAAATGTTATTGAGGAAGGTTCTAGAAAAAGTGCATGAATGAATTTGAAGATCTCTAAAATAACTTTCCAACACTGTAAAAATTATGAGTAAGAGATATAGGAAAAAATCTATAAGCTTAAAAGAACAAAATGAAGATCTAACTTTGAATGAGAATAAAATGAACCAACACAAAAATATAATGATGAGACATGCACCAATAGAAAGTACACAGAGCCATCTTTCTCTAAAAATATATTTTTTTCGATAAATTACATTTTTTGCAACATGATTCCAAATATTGTATCATTTCACACCATAATTATAATTGATTAAGATGCATATAATAGCTTTGTTATCCATTTTTTCTACTTCTCTTTTGGCTTGTGCATAAGAATTGCAACCAAAAATATCAAATGACTAATCAAAGGCTTGTAACCGACCATGTCTCCAATGACATCTTGTCAACAAGATATAATATAGGAGACCTATTTATCAAGTAGTAGGCAAAGGCCACAACTTTTACCCAAAATTTTTGTTCTATTCTAGCACCACTTAGCATACTCATAGCCTTCTCCATCAAGGTCATGTTCATTCTTTCTGCAACTCTATTTTGTTGTGGAGAATATGAAGTTGTCTTATGTCTCTAGATAACACAATATTTAAAAAATGTTTTAAAATAATTGGAGAAAAATTCACCTCCATTATCTATCCTCAAGAACTTAATACTTTTTTTCAATCTACAACTCAACCATTTCTTTACATTATTTAAAATTATTGAAGACATCAATTTTACTCTTTATAAAATAAAGCCATGTACTCCTAGACCAAAACTATCAATAAAAGAAACATAATAAAATATTTTATTAGTAGAAGGATCATCAAGTGAACCAAATAGATTTGAATGTATTAGAATCAAAATCCTTGTAGACTTATGAGAACTTAGGTAGAATTGAGCATGGATTTTCTTACCATAAATACACTGTTAACAAAAGTCAAATTCAAGATAATAGTCCTCCAACCTATTGAAAAGGTTTTTGTTTTTAAAGGTTCATAAACCCTTCTCTCTTATGTGACCAAGTATTTGGTGCCATAAAATGACCTTCTCTATAGGAAAATTTGATTTAGTAGATAGAGCACCCTTGGGCACCTAAAATACATGACCATTTGTTGAAGAGAAAACCATATCCTCTTCCAACTAAGTATTATGAATTAATCTTAACATAAGTACTATTTCACTCAACCATGCATGCATCGAGATATTACAATGTACCTAATCTACTTCCTCTTTATATCAACATAAAACATCTTACCACTTTCATGTGTGCTTCATAAAACTATACATGCACACCAACATCTACTATCTTGCTAATAGATAATAAATTTAATGTTGCTCTCGAGATATGCAAGATACTGTTAAATCATCTAAATCTACCATATATTTTTTTTATATAAATACCTCAAATATCAACAATGTCAATGAAATAATTATTACCCAAATACACCTTACCACCATCATATTTTTCATATTTTCTAAACTAATTTATGTTTGAAGTCATAGTCATATTGAAAGATGCACCTAGATCAATCAACCATGTAGTACCTCTTGCATGAGTGGCCAATGCTATAGTAAAAGCATCTCCATTTTCCCTCTTTAGATTCAAATTCATAATATTTATTATTCTTCTTTATATTCCTTTTGGAAGTGTTCATATTTTCCATAGTTCTATCAGATTACCTTGGACTTACCAGGGAATTTCGATATACCCTTGTTCTTGGACTTAGAATGGCCTTGCCTCACTCTTTTGTTCTTCCTTGAAAACTCAAAGCCTTTTTGTCATTCAAAAAGACCTTCCTTCTCATTTCATTAAATATTAGATAAACAACAATATTATCCATCTTCAAGGTGACTCAAGTGCTCCCAATAGCCACGACTAGGCTTTCACATGAGTCTAGGAATGAACAAAGAAAATTTTGGCACCTTTATTCCTTATCCATCTTCACCTCAATTGAGGTCAACTAAGTCACCAACATATAAAAAGTTTCTAGCTGCTTAGAAATGTGTCCACCTTATTCCATTTTCAAGGAATACAATAATTCCTCAAGGAAATATTATTTATTAGATATTTGGCTTGATATGTCTCACCCAAATTCTTCTATAACTTCTTTGAAGTGGGTTCTTTATGTAAATTTATCAAAATTGATTCTGTAAGGAATATTTTTATGATATCTTTAGTTTTTCTATCAATTATATCATATTCTTAAACGAATGTTTGATTTGTAGGCTTCTAGACTTTATCATTCACCACATCCTATAGACCTTGATCAATCAACAGATCTTCCATATTTAGTTTCCATATTTCAAAATATGTGCCAAAAAAGTTATTTACCTCATTTATCCTAGATGTGATCTCCATCTCTACTATCCTACAATATAAAATATGAAAAAAATATGTACCCAACAAATTGAACCAAAACTAGACAAGCTCTAATACCACTTGTTAGGAAGAAAAAGGTGTGTAGAAACACTTCCCGATTAATTGTGATGGTATTATTATGTAAATTGTAATTCAACTATAACATAGATTTGAATATACATATATAAAATAGCATAAACATGGGGGAAACCATTTCAAGAGAAAACATCCACACTCTAAAAACCTACACAAAGTATTACAAAAATTTTAAAAAAATTTTAACACACTTACAATTCAAGTTCTTACAGAAGTCTTCATCTCAACTAAATCCTGAATGAATTTTGGAAGCATACAAACTTGCAAAATAAACTCTCTCATATTGAATATCTAAAAGCACCAATATAAAATATTACATTAGAAGTGATAACCTTTTGGAAGTGACATTCCATTTTAGAAACAACTAATAAAAAGATAATGAAACTCATCATAAATATCATAATTATCTTGAGCACCAAATTGTCCCTATATCCATACAACATTCTTCTCAAAATAGTTGATTTACTTGTCATTAAAAAATATATTCTTGATGTTTTGTGTTTTTTATCATGTAAGGATGAAACATTGATTTTTTAACAATTTTGAGGTAGAGATAATGATGGTGAGGTTCATCATGATCTCAAGGGATGTAATTCACAACGTAGATTCAATCTTATTTCTCTAATCGCCTTCAACATTTTTAATAAAAATTCTTATAGCGTGTTGTAAATGATTGTGACCGATGGATTAGTGCGAGTTAACCACATTTGATCCATGAGGAATCAAGTGCGATTTAGCCACTAAACCCCAGTCCCAATAAAATCATTCAATGTAAATCAAAGTGGAATCCATTGAAACTTAACATGTTAAACTACAAAATATTTTGAAATACCTACTCTAATCCATTGAAACTTATTCTATTGGGGGATTGGTGTCACGTTGATGTGGAACGGCGACCCTTTCCCAATATTGTGGATAAATGAGCTTGTTTCACCTAGTTTTATTGAAGAAATCTAGTGAAACTGTGATGAGATGTGTATGAAAACATGATTCAAAGCTAAATTAGCATGATGCAAGCTAATTAAACATGGTTTTATGCTAAATGGTGAAGATATACAAATTCTAAGCTAATCTTAAGCTAAAAAGTGAAAACCCTAATTCATATACAAACTAAGATGGATGCATGGAAGCAATTAATGGATGCTCTAAGCTATTATGCAATTAAAAATAAACTAAGATTAGCCAACATTTATTAAAAGATGAGTGTGGATGCAAGTAAGTTTAATAGCATAAGTTTTCTCTGAGTGATGGATCCATTTGTCTCTAAGTGTGCCATGGGCTAGTGAATTGTATTTTTTCTTCAAATGATTTGACCACTTTGATTTTGTGTTTAGCAAATTTTTACAGCGCCGCGCAAGTTATATGATATAGCTCAAGATTTATTCCCAAAGCAAGATGTAAGTATCTACTCCCAATTTCTAGCAATGTAGGGAATGCCATGGGTGGATGCATGGATAAATGAATGGATTGATGGATGGGTGTGCATAGGATGCCAAAGATTATCTTGTCATAGGATAAAATGTTTGGATAGAGTATGCCTCTTTGGATAATGCCTCATGGCCTAGATAATGCTAGTTAGGATAGGACCAGTGGTAGTGACCCATGTCAAGAAGTTTACCATAAGCAAGAGTGAAGTATATACCAAACCTTTGCTAAGATCAAGATAAGTTAGATGGGATTAAAAATGAATTGGATAATGAAGGGTTCTTGGATTTATTATGGATAAGATGGATGGAATGTGGGATTTATTAAGGATGGGATTAGATTATTCCTCTTGAAATGGTGCACATAGATTCTTGATTCTACTCATGATGCCTATTTTCTAGGTTTTAATCATGGTACTTGTCCAAAGCGCCACCAAAGTGGTTTTCACTAGAGGAAGATTTTTCTCTTGACTATTTTCTTGATTTTTTGTTTTGTTTTTTTTTGTTTTTGAAATTTTATGCTCATGTTGAACCACCTGGTGGTGCTGATTTAGATGTTGTTTTCATGACATTCCAATGATATCCTTCTTAGAGGAGTTGTTTTTCTAAGATACAAGCACTTAAATGAAACCCCTGGATCTTTTCATCTTCTTTATCAATATCGGAGTTAACCTTACCTAGATGCACACATTGTGATAGAGTGCCCTTAGAGTCCTTACGATAAAGAGTTGCTGCCAACACATGGTCAATACAAGAATTGGATATCATGGATGTTGAAGTGGATGGTGGAATGCGTTGAGGGATACGAGATGCAGATGGATTGGTTGATAGTTTGGAATATTTGATTCTCCAAACTTGGGATGATGAGAAATGATGGTGCATATGGAGATTCGATTGGGATGAACTTCTTCATATACTTTGTAGGTCACTCTTGAAGCTTTCTTTTGTATTGAAGGACACTTTTGATGGATGAACTTCCCATTTTGATTTTTCCCCATATTTTATTTGACTAATGAAGTGTGATAGGGATGTTTTTCTTTATTTTTCTTTGGTATCCATTAAATTTTTTCTTGTCCATTTTTCTTTGTCGATTCTTTTTTTCTCTTTTCTTTGATATAGACCTCTTTCTTGTGGTTGGTCCCAATTAGTGGGTGGAAATATGTGTGGACAATGATTTATGATATGAATGGTTGGCGTGTTGGTAGCCATTTCATCATAAGGACTCTTCATTCTCCCCATGTTGGTGTTTTCACTAGATAAAGTTGCCCCCAGTCTTATGGGATTATTACTGACATGCTTTGATTCTGCTACTAACAAACCATTTCCTTGTCGTTCAAGATTGTTTAGCTTTTCTGATTTTTGATAATGCTTGATGTCCTCCTACTCACTTTCTTTAATCTGTATGAAGGATGTGTCTGATTTTGATGCTTCTTCAAAAGGTGTTGATGCTATACAATCCATATAGGAGTCTTCTTCATGATCCATTTATGCTTTCTCTTCAAAGGATGTTTCTATTTTACCATCTTTGTAGAAGTCTTCTTCATGATCAGTTTTTGATATGTCTATGGATTCTACTATGCCTTGATCATGTGTAAAAATATTAAGATTAGGAGACTCTTGTTCCTTGGTAATGATATCAAGAGTATGCGACTCTTGTTTTGGATGAAGATCATATACATGTCCATTACGAGTAAGAATCTCATGGGTAGATGGAGGAGTATGTGATATATGGATATGATCATTATTTGTGACATCTTGTATGGATTGGAAAATACCCATTAGATCATGGTAGTATCTTGGAGATACAAATTCTTGATCTTGATTAATTTTGGAATTACTTTTGACATGATTTGGATAAGGCTCTTGAAATGGGTCAATTTAAAAGGATGGATTTATTTCAAAGGGTTATTGAATGTCTTCATTGGGAATGGGTATCAGCTCAATATTTTCTTGATCTTTGAGTGGATTTTGATCAAGTGTTGATTTAAGGATTCCTTCAATATCTGCAATTGTGAGGTCAAAGGATGTCAATATATCTTGGAAAGGACCATTGCTAGAATTTGGTGAAAGATGTTAATCATTCTTTGGAATAAATTCTTGAGATATGTCCTCTAACTTGTTAGGTGATGTAGAGACATTGTCAATATGATAATTGGCAGATGAATCTTGAATTTTGTCCTCAAACCTGTTGGTGGGGAAATGCCAATGTTTTCAATCATAGGATCAAATGATGTTAATGCTTCTTGAAATGGATCATTGTTAGATATTGTTGATGGGTCTTGATCATAATTAAAAAATGTCTCTTGATGTATGTTGATTTGATCATTGGATGTGGTAGAAACATCTTCAAATTTTTCATGGATGGATTGATCTTGATCATTATTTTCAACAATTGTGGTGGAGAGATTGTCACTGCCACCATTAATGGTTGAATCTTGATAATTTTCTTCAACAATTATTTTTTCTTGATCAAGAAGGTCTTATATGAGATATTTGAGTCCGATAAAATTTGATGTGTCATGGCCTTTTGTGCTATGGTATTCACAATAAGCATTGTCATCATCCCATGGGAACTTGATGCTAGATTCACCTCCATTTAATGATTCTGGAAGTTTGATAAGTTTAGCATGGACTAACGTGTTTAATGCTGATTCAATTGGCTCTCCCAAAGGAGTGTATTCATGTTTGTCATCTTTACGAGATTTGTTCTTGTTGAGATTGATCTTGGAGATATGGTGATTGATCTTGCTATTGAGATTGTTGATTTTGATATCCAAATTCTTGATATTGAAGATGTTGTTCTCGATGTGGTTGTAGACACAACTCAATGTTTTGATGACATGGTTTAACCAATGGGGGAGTGTGTCAATTTTTGGGTGGAGATGTCTCTTGGTGATGTGAATCAATGAATTTTCTAAGTGTAGCAATTTGATTTCGCATAATTTGATCTTGATTTTGATTTTGATACCCTTGGTGTAGTGGATTTGGTTGTTGGTCAAGCATATTTGGAATATACACTCGTGGTATTTGTATAGGATCATGCACAAATTTATTTTGGACCATGTTCTAATTTGGGATGATGTTTATATTTTGCATCATAGGTTGGCATTGAACATTATTGGGGTTGGGAAACACATTGCTTTGATTTAGGTAACCTTGATTTTGCATGGTGTTATCTTGATTTGGATCAATACATTGAGTTGTCAGTATATTGCTTGGATTTTGAACAACATTGGTGTGATTTATAAATGTATCTATCCCATAGTTTACCAAGTTTGGATTCGATATGTTCATGTTTGGTAAGTTTGTATTTGGTATATTCACATTTGGCATGTGTTGATTTGATGGGATAATGTTGTTTTGTTGAAGACTCATGTATTGATCAATTGGTTGATATATTTGTAGGTTTTGACTTTGATTTAAATCTACAATAGGGAAAGGTGTTCCAAAATTTAGATTGGGCATACTCACATTTGTTGTTGCATTAAGGTTTGTAAGATATAATGATCCCATGTGTGGATTGTATAAATGTGAGTTTTGATAATCAATTGGCATTGTAAGGTTTTGATAGTTTGGTTGATATAGACCACTCTTGATTGATGAATCAAGTTTATATTCCATGTTTTTCTTGTATTTTGATCTTGTTGCAAAAGTGGACCTCTAAGGTGTTTTGGACCAATGGCGACAATGGTAGATGAAAAAGGTGAATGATGTGAGAAGTGATTTTTGCAAATATTTTGGGAGAAAACTTTTGACTTAGAAGGTTTGATTATTTGACGTTTGGATAGAGGATGTTGATGAACTTGCGAATCTTTAGGATTGACTTGTGACCATCAAGAAAAACTAGTTCAAAGATGATAACTAACTTACTCCAATGCATGGAAAAGGATACATTTCACATACAAAGTAGCTAAGTTAGGGGTTGGGTTGATTGATGTCTAAGTCCAAAGTGTTGGTGTGTTCAAAAGTTTGCAAATTTTGGTGAAGTGAAGGATGAAATATGATGAAGGATGGATGAAATTTTTGACCCAATTTTGAGCTAGAGTGAACCTTTGTTTTGCAAGACCAAGGTAGTGAGAAACATTCTATACCTCTAAAGTGATCAAAACCTAAGAACTCAATGATTTTGGTAAAATAGAACTCAAATGATTTTGGAAATAGGACCCAATGATTGTGAAAATAGAATTTGGACTCAATGTTTTGGAATGTTTTCCTTGTATGATAGCGTACGTAAGGTTTGGTTGTTCAATGGGAGCGTTTGGTCTCCAAATGGTCATGTGGGGTTTAATTGTGTCAAGTTTATCTTGCTTAAGTGAATTGATTTTACAAACACTTGTCTTGATTATGTTTTCAAACTAGATGTTTATGTCAAAAAACATCCAAAGTTTCACAATGTCCATTTTGTGAAAATTATGAGATTAAAGCGACAATTGCCTATGTTATCTTTGGTAAATTTGGGTTTGAGATTAATGTCAAGATATTTAGAAATTGCTAAGGATAAATCCTTAAGATAAGCAGTAATACGAAGACTAACTCAAGAAGTCCATATTTAAGCCAAAGTGTTTGAAATTTTGGATAGTGAACGTTTGTTTTTGGATCATTTTGAAATCAAGCAAAGTATTAAACTGACTCACAAGCATTACAACCCTAGGATGGAAATGGCTATATTTTTTGTATTCCCACTTGGATTTCTCCAGCTGTGCTTATTCAAAGCGGATTATTAGAAGCTTGACCACATTGGATCCCCTCCACGACAATCACTTCTATGGGTCGACCAAGCTTCAATTTCTCCTGAATATCCCAAGACAAACTTTTCATCTCAACAAATATTAGGGATTTTTCGCTACTAAACAAAGGTTCATAATAAGGTCATCCAGTTTAGGGGGTGCAATGATAAAATAATTGTGAGAGGTCTCCCAACCCTTAGAACAAGGGCTTTATGCATCATAAAGATATTGGGGGAGAGCTATCATGCACCGCTTCCCATTGCAAATTTATATAGTGGTTTGGAAGAGCTTGGCATTAGCTCATTACCGCTTGGGTCGTTCCCTTGGGGTGAGTAATTTTTCCCACCAAGGTAGGCCCTCTAAAGGCAAAAAATAGCAAGTACATCCATAGTTTGATCATCTTTGTTTACATGCACAAAGAGAGAACACACGCTATGCCTTTTCTCACACTAGCATGGTTGTTCAATTTTAATCCCAAATTGAAAGATGGAGGTGATTTTGCAACATGATAGAGAATGTTTCTATTTCTCAAGATCATCTAACAGTGTGAGATAATTACATACACATTCACTAGAAAATTTGAAAACCACAAAACAAAACAAACAATTGTCAATTTTATCCCTCAAAGCAATCATGAGTTAATTTTAAGCACCAATTGAAGGATGAGTTTTCCTTCAATTTTTAGCCCAATTGAAAGATGTGATGTGAGGGTTCATTTTTATCCAACTTTGAACATTAATTTTAAACCCAAATCAAAATGTGAATTTGCCTTGTTCAATTTTAAGCCCAATTGAAAGATTGTAAGTTTTAAAACCCAATAAAAATTTAGCGGTCCTAAAACATAAACCAAAGCAACATATGATGGGTTATAATTGCCCCAAAAGTGTCGAAACACTTGTTACAATTATAATATTTAAAGACAAGAATTCTTTTTATTCAATTAAGTGCTCCATGCTCCTCTGCAAACCTGCAATCCATGTTCCAAATGTTAGATTAAATCAAGAAAACAAGAAGATGTTAGGGTTAGATAAACGATTAAGCATTAAAACCCTAAAACCTAGACCAAGTTGCAATGTGATTCGAATTTAGATAAAAAAATGGAAAATTTAACTCCACCAAAATTTAAAAACACTTATACCATTACGTAGAGCATGAAATTTACCTCATTAAAAAAAAAAGCTTTGAAAAAGACCTTCGTATAACCAAAATATGACCATTTTAAGATAGACTATAAAATCATGAAAACGATAGCGTCATTATATCAATATAACGATGCTTTTGTATTATGGTGACACTGTTTTCAATTATGGTGATGATTTTCAATTATAGCGACGCTTTTGCAAAAGCGTCGCTTTGGTGAATAATAGTGTCGCTTTGTTGAAAAATAGCATCGTTGGAGCCTCCAAAAGCATTGCTCTAGCCTAGAAACCTGCAACCCATGGAATTTTTAAGAGAAAATCATCAAAAACAGTTAGTAAATCCCTCCTTCTAGGGCCAAAATGTAACTGATGGATTAGTACGAGTTAACCACACTTGATCCATGAGGAATCAAAGTGTGATTTATCCACTAAACCTTAGTCCCAATAAAATCATTCAATGTAAATCAAAGTGGAAGCCATTAAAACTTAACATGTTAAACTACAAAATCTTTTGAAATACCTGCTCTAATCCATTGAAACTTATTCTATTAGGGGATTGGTGTCGCGTTGATGTGGAATGGTGACCCTTTCCCAATCTCGTGGATAAATGAGCTTGTTTGACCTAGTTTTATTGAAGAAAACTGGTGAAACTGTGATGAGATGTGTATGAAAACATGATTTAAAGATAAATTAGCATGATGCAAGCTAATTAAACATGGTTTCATGCTAAATGATGAAGATATAAAAATGCTAAGCTAATGCTAAGCTAATCTTAAGCTAAAAAGTGAAAACCCCAATTTCATATACAAACTAAGATGGATACATGAAAACCATTAAAGGATTCTCTAAGCTATTATGCAATTAAAAATAAACTAAGATTATCCAAAAGTGATTAAAAGATGAGAGTGGATGCAATTAAGTTTAACAACACAAGTT
Organism: Sequoiadendron giganteum; assembly: GCA_007115665.2. Classification (NCBI taxonomy): domain Eukaryota; kingdom Viridiplantae; phylum Streptophyta; class Pinopsida; order Cupressales; family Cupressaceae; genus Sequoiadendron; species Sequoiadendron giganteum. Next base: position 610,249,821 of record CM021105.1, read on the forward strand.
TCTCTAAGTTATGGATCCATTTGTCTCTAAATAGTGACCTATTTATAGCAGAGAAAATGAGAAATAGAGGGTTGAGATTGAAAATATAAATCAACGGTCTAGGATGAAAGGAAGGAGAGGCACAAATCATGGATTCTCATCAATGGATGTGAATGCATGATGGGATTTAATCAAGGGTTCACATTTTCTTCAAAAAAACACACTTTTGACCTACACACATAGGTCAAAGGTGACTTGTTCAAAAGGTTAAAAGATAACTTGTAATCAAGTTACAAGCTAACTTGCATTTGAAGCCAAGTGAAAATATCCCTTTTTCAAATGGAGGAATAAAAAAGTTCTCTTGGAATATTCCTATGGGTGAGGAAAAAGGCATTTTGCAAATTAAAACAAAGTTTTAATTGTGCAAAAAGGGGATAAGGAATATTCCATGGTAATATTCCCTTTGATTAGAGGAAAGTTAGATTTATTGCTAATTAAACAAGATTTAATCACACAATTAGGGGATTTTGGAGGAGTAAAGTGATTTTAATTAAATTAAATGATTTAATGAAAGGGAGAAAGGTGAGATGACAATTAAATAACTTAGGGTTATTTAATTAAGTTAGAAGACTTAGGGAATTAAATTAAATATGTTGATTTATTTAATTTAATTAGATGAAATGTTAGCATGAAAGGGGGTGAATTAACCCGATTGAATTAATGAGGTTAATGGATGCAAATGATGTAATTAATTAAATAATTGAGCTAATTTAATCAATTAAGCGAAAAGAGGATGGGTTCTAGGATGAAATGATGTTAGTTAGACAATGTGATCCATCAAGACATTTTTAGGTGTCTACAATGATTATGTGACCATTGATCTCCAAAAAAAACTTGTATTTAGAAAATGAAATATGCTTAAGAATAAAAATGTGAAGATCTATAAAACCAACCATGGAGAAAATTTTATTAAAAATGAACTAGTAGAGTAAATATAAAAAACATTTTTAATTATAAAAATGAATATGAATGCGACTGAATTCAACTTATACTGTAATATACTTGAGTGGTAATCAAAATAAAATGCTCATAAATTAGGAGTACTTGGTAAAGAATAAGAGTTTGATTGGTCATGCATAACAATTTGGATGCATGGGTTCTCATTTACTTGAAATGAGGTGCAAATATCCCAACCACATGGACCACTACCCCATCCAATCCTACCAAGTGGATCTATAAATTTATCCCAGATAAAAGTATCATAGTGATTGGGTCAAGGTTGTGGGATTGGGTGAATGTAAAGTTTGGGTTTTCTAAAGGAATGACTAGGATGATGACTTCATTGCATCTCATACTACACTAGGGGTTCATCCTCATCTCAATATAGTCAAGAATTCCATTTAAAAATGGCAAGAGGACTATAGTGTATCCCATACTACACTAAGGGTCCATCCTCAATCCCAAATGGTCATATAGGAACAAGAGAGATTTCTAGAAGAAGTGAGCCTATCTAGGTTGGTGCATTCCAACTCCAATCACCCCTAAGAAATTGTAGACAAGCGTATCCACCTAAGAAGGAGTAGTACTAGATGTATACCATTTAGTAGCCTTGGTGATATTATCAACTAACCCATTCACAATATGGGCAATACATGACATCAATCGCCTTCATGCTATAGGCGAATTCACGCTAACCCTCTTGATACAATGGTCAAATATAATTTTTATTACCTTTAGGGTAGGAGTAACAACTAGGTCAACCACTTCAATATCACATATAAGATAACCCTTAGCAATAATTGAACTTCATGATACATGCAAATTTTAGCTAGTCCATAAGATATGAAAATGGTTCCAATCATCAACCATTGTCATGATCCAAGAATAACCCACTAACTGATTCATTTTACTAGATGTTCAAACTTGAGGTCATCTATAGCCTAAAATTTATTGGAATTTCAGATACAATTGACACAACATGGAGGTTATTCTATAGTGAATGGTGATTTGTTTAAGGTAGATAGATATTGGGTAAAAGCACAAAGTTGTGTCACACTTTCAACCAACTAAATGGTTCTGATCGAGCTGTTTCTGATCGGAAAGGGTTCAACCAAGTAGGTTTTGGTTGAAACCATGGGTGTTGACATGGTGAAAATGTGGTAGTATATATTTGGTCAAAATGGTTTTGACCGAAACCCTTCCACCTAGAAACTATTCAATTGGAATCATTAAATGTAAAATTAAAAAAAGTGGCCCAATCCACTTTCTATGTGTTTGGCCTAAGACATTGAGGGAAAGATGGAGTTGATTGAGGGCTAAGTTTCATGTGTGCCTATTAAAAAACCCAAACCAACTCCCTCTCACATTTTCTCTCTTTTGTGTAATCTCTCCTGTGTCATAGTCTATGGGAAGTGCATGGAAGTTAATGTCGATCTCCTTTCATTTGTGTTTGAAATGGATTTGTGACATTTGGCTTGATATGGATTTTATGTGACTCATGTGGCATTCAAATAGACACTTGAAGTAGTTTCCCATTTCAGAGTTTGCACAATTTCTCAATGAAATGTTATTTTTGTGCTATTTTTATGGTTGTAGGGTTTCAAAAAGTGTTTGACAGTGGAATAAAGTTTAGATGTTGATATAATGGATTAGAAAGAAATTTTTAAGTTATATACTGTTATTTCAATGAATGGGTTTTAAGATTTTATAACACAAAAATTTCAATGTGAAACATTTTTTAATTTGATAAATAGCTCAAAGTTTTAAGTTCTTGGCAAAAAAAACCAATAATAAGGGCATATAAGACCTCTTAAACCTTAAATAAGGTATTTCTTTTTCAGGTCGTTATAAATTACTAGAGAATTTTTTTTCCTTCTTAGACCTTAAATAAGGTATTTGTTTTTCAGGCCATTATAAATTACACATCAAACCTTAAATAAGAGTGTGGAAAAGCAATACCCTCATTTTTTATGTGTAAAATTTCACTACAAATTTACTTGTTTTCTTTCATTGAAAGAATTGTCAGCCTATATTAAAATTACAATGTAACCTAATTTCCAAAAGACTAGCTATTCTTTGGATGCAACAAAATAATAAGTTTGCAATGAAACTATTACAAATAAAAAATGAGGGTATTAGAAATTTTGTGTGAGGACCTAACGAAACTCATAATAGGAAATATGCTATTTTTACTTTGTTTTCCCTACTTTGTTGCAGACACAAAACTGTGTGTAGTCATTGAAATATCTAAGACTATAACTTTTAAACTGTTGGTGTAATTTATTGTGTTGTACCTTGTCCTAGGTAATCATTACACCTTAGTTAAGTTTACTTAGGGACCACATAGGAGTTGTTGGAGATTTTCCACCTTTGGTGGACTTATCATGTTATCACTTTATCATTTCCACCTTTCATGGACACATCATGTGATTCCTCTCCACCTTTTGTGGTGGTTATCACATTATCACTTTTCCACTTTAGGTGGAGTGATAGCTTTTCACAGTTATCTCATGTCATAAGATTGTGACACTTGTCATAATCTTATGCCCTCCTATGTTCTCACCTTGGCTATATAACCAAGGGGTATCTACTACATTTGTATATTGATACATACGTTGATTCTATTTGCATCATTGGCAGAATACAGTCTATTCTTGTCATATTGTCTCTATCTCTCTTATGCTTGTGCTTCCATTAGGGCTCTAGATCTTGGGTGGATACCTTCATAGCCAATTCTTACATGGTATCAGAGCATGTTTGATTCTAACATGGTATCAGAGCTATTGGAGTACCTTTGGATTGCCATTTTGGGGAGATCTTGAGTGCAATCTTGCATTTTTCTTCATAGAAATATCAGATTTTGGGGGAGTTCCATTTTTGGCCTTGTATTGCAGGTGCATAGTGGGAGCTTGTTGCATCAGATCTAAGCTCACCATTGCGTCTGGAGTGTCCGAGAAAGTCATATTTGCCTCTTTTTTTTGTCTCAGTTGGACATTGGAGGCCAAATCTACAAGGGTTTGAAGATTGGAGGTGGTTGCTAGATCCAATAGGTAGCCATATTTTTGGAGCATTTTCAGCCAAAAAGGACACTGCCATTGCATCCAAAAGGGCCAAAAACCCTAAGATTGACTATCAATTCGTCAAAATCGAACAATTTTTTCCGAAGCCATCTGGGAAAAAATTGCCCTCCTCAGCCGTATGGATCGACATTATAGCAAGTCGGGTACAATTTTTTAATAAAAAAAATTCCGAAAATTCTTTGGAATTTTTTTTTTTGAAAAATAAAATAAAAATCATTTGGAAAAAAAATGATTTGAATTTTAAAAAAAAAAATTCAATTTTTTTTTTTAAAAGTTTGCGGTGCAGACTGTACCTGCACCTGTAGGCACTATACCCACAGGGTAAGCGGGTACCCACGTGGCAGGAGGCCACTGGCCCACACTGCCCACTCCAATTAACCGATAGGCGACCGATCAAAATCTGGTGTCGACATTTCAAACATAGGCACCATTCAAACAAATTCCGGCAACCTCCCAGATCCCGACAAATATTCTTTAGATTCCATTGGTGGTAGGCGAAAAGTATATTCCTATAGCAAAAGGAATATTCTGACACATTTTTCAGTAGGGCATCACTGATGGTGACGACCATTTGAGTTGTAATTAATTGTGTTGTACCTTGTCCTAGGTCATCATTACACCTTAGTTAAGTTTACTTAGGAACCACATAGGAGTTGTTGGAGATTTTCCACCTTTGGTGGACTTATCATGTTATCACTTTATCATTTCCACCTTTCGTGGACACATCATGTGATTCCTCTCCACCTTTTGTGGTGGTTATCACATTATCACTTTTCCACTTTAGGTGGAGTGATAGTTTTTCACAGTTGTCTCATGTCATAAGATTGTGACACTTGTCATAATCTTATGCCCTCCTATGTTCTCACCTTGGCTATATAACCAAGGGGTCTCTACTAGATTTGTATATTGATACATACATTGATTCTATTTGCATTATTGGTAGAATACAGTCTATTCTTTTCATATTGTCTCTATCTCTCTTATGCTTGTGCTTCCATTAGGGCTCTAGATCTTGGGTGGCTACCTTCATAGCCAATTCTTACATAAACCAATAGTGATATATGGTTCAACAAGATAACTTTATGCATATTTTTCATAAAATCATATAAATCTAGTATATCAAATCAATTAATCAGATGAAAGATGCAAAATATTTACATTCCTCTATGTATACATATTACATGTCTTTAGCCAATAACTCAAGGAATTAATCACAACATTTACAACTTAGATGAAGTCACAAAAAACCTAGCATTCACTCAGGTATGATGGTATAACACATCCATTACATTTTGGACCTAAAAGACAATAACTCGAGAGGAATTAATCACAACATTTACAACTTAGATGATATCACAAACAACCTAGCATTCAACTTGGTATGATGGTATAATACATCCATTACATTTTGGACCTATTAAATTGACTTGGATTAATATATTTATGACATCAAACTAAAATTGTTTGAATGGGATAACATTGTCACTAAATTTTATAATAGTGTTCCTAATGATAAACGATGGGTAAGGCAATGTGAGTTGTCCCAACTAGCTTATCCTACACCCTTAGTATGGTTTGATTGGCATTGGGTACATTAATTCCCATATCTTATTCTTTTCCAATACCCTCAATCATATTAAACTTGTAAAATCTTTACCTATGTGTATATAGGACAGTGAGATTTATTCTGATTTTCTAATAAAGCATATAAGAAAATGGCACCTTGTCTTAATTTTTTTTTTACTGATATATATATATATATATATGTGTGTGTGTGTGTGTGTGTGTGTGTGTGTGTGTGTGTGTGTGTGTATGTATACATACATACATACATACATACATACATATACATGTATATATATTTACATATACATGTATATATATTTACATATATATGTATATATGTATGTACAGTTGTGTGTCAACATCAAAAACATGATATTTTGTTCACCTATGTTTAAATTTAAAACTAATTCAGCTAGAGAACATGAGCTAATTATTATATGGTTGTGCATGATAAACACTAAGTATTTGAACTCTTAAAACCTACTAAATATCTCATCATTTGGTCTTTAAGATGTAGATCCACGTCTTGCAAGAGAAATCATCAATGAAAGAAAGATAGAACATGATTCCTACAATTGATCATATTGAGATTAGTCCACACACATCCAAATGCACTAATTCTAGGATCTGCTTAGACCTATGCTCCTTTCTTGAGAAAGTAGCCTTGACATTCTTTCGAAGCATGCATCCTCTACAAACTCCATGTTGTTCAATATTGAACTTTGGAAGTCTTGTGGAAATATCCCTCATATTAGGCAATGTTGTGTGATGAAAAAACTCCATCCTCTTGTGCCATAACTAACACAAAATGTCAATTTAATTTTTAAAGGTTTGGACTGAAATTGGTTCACCTTGTAACTTGTAAAGTTTTCCTTCTCTAACCCCTATAACTCGTCTTGTAATAGAAATTTGTTTTGGTCACTAAAGAATCATATGGGTTGGTCATAACCTTATTCAATATTATCTATATTGCACCTTCACTTTGTTTTCTCATTGTCCCTTTGGAGTTTCCATTTCTTTATGTTGTTATTTGTAGAAGGTTCTATTTCATAGAGATAGCTTTCTATCTCATTATATAGAAAGTTAAAAATGTTTTAGTTTTGAAACTTGATAAATTTGCAATTTAAATATTTTGTTTTAATGATATGCATATATCTTTATTTAAATACATATATGGTTGATGATCAGGGATCTCACCATTCTCCTCAATCTGAACATAATGCTTAGGATAGAACAAATTTATATGAGAGTATTGAGAGATTAGAAAATACACTGAGATGTTTAGATAAAACCATTCATAACTCCCCTAATTTGGCCAATGGAGATAGATTAGTCAATATTACAGATGATATTTTATGTATGATTGGGACCATTCAATCATACAATCCTTATGATGATATTAGAAATGAGCAATTTTATTTGTCTCTTACCAGGAGTGTTACTGACACAAAAAAATGGAGATCTATTAGTAAGTTAGTTTTAGAAGATAATGTGTATAACATGTTCCCTTTTTATAGGGGAAAAGATAGAATTAGAGGATATACAGTTACTAGGTGTACAAATGGGCTTGTTGCTCCATTTATATATAGCTCATTGTAGATAGAATTATAATTATGATCTTCCACTTTATTTTTGCAAATAATTATATGGAGAGTTTCATTTATAGATGGATGTGGAGTACACATCTTTTCCTAGGCATGTCAAACAAGACAAAGGTAGGTTTCTTGATAAACTTGAGTATAGACATCTATATTTACCACCCCCTGTCAACAAGAGGGCATTATTTGGTCCAAACCTTTTGGTTCTTCCAAAATGTTTGCAATTAGCAACAATAAGGGAGATAACAACATGCCCTACTATATCTCATATTTTTGATAGTATTACCACCATTACCACATAGATCAATTAGATGCCATATAATCATGTTGGTAGATACTTATTACGGTCACAGATTAGCCTTCCTCCCACTGAGGCTACATAAACCACTTATGATCCATTTATTTGTGTTGATCTACCATCACCATCAGATGTGGCCCATATGAATGAGACAACTATGTGTAATGCGTGTGCAATCTTTGTTACTAATTTACTAGAAGCTTACTAGTTTATTAGTGAGGAGCATGGTATCCCTATTGATTCTGTATCGACCCTTATTAGACATCAACATCCTAATACACATACAAGATAGGGACATGACATTCCACACCATCCTATAGGCTCCCATGTGCAACATGTTTCTATTGATCCTGCAACTTGTCCAGATTCTCAGCATGTTCCAGATCATGTTAAGGTTATTGCACCAGTTGATCTTATTCATGGAACATATAGTGCACTTATTTTTGGCACTAATACTATACCTTCTACAAATTTCCCTGAGGTGTCTTTACATTCTTGTGATATTAGTGGGATTGGTAGAGCCCTCAATGATGCATAAGAGGTACTTGAATAATTTATATATAAATTACATTCTAAAAAATTACATGTATATGTATTTTAAATAAAACTAATTTTAATGTAGTTACAACTCTTGATTGAAATTATGTATTTGAAAATTTCTAGCAATATGGAAATTTTCTAGAATTTGGAGATTTGGAGCATGCTAGCAATCCCATGCATGATTCACCTGAGGTACATTTAAATAATAAATTCAAATGACTTGATACATTTGAAAACATTGAACTTGTACATTTTAAGTTTTAGATAATTTTACATATACACGTGTATTAAATTAAATTACATGTACTTGAGCATGTGCAAGGCTTGGGATAGGGCATGACATAGGGATCAAGACAACTTGGATCAGGAAAAGGATCAAGACAGATTGGATCAGGAGAGGGATCAAGACAACCTAGATTAGGACATGGATGGAGAGAGGGATCAGGGTAGGGATTAGATTCATCTATCCATACTAGATATCCTTCTCTTTGAGTTGTTTTACATGTCACATTATATATACATTTTACACAATGGTTTATACATCACATTATGGTTTGTCATGTTATGAGCTATACAATATTATGGTTTAAACTCTTATTATGATTTTGACCATATTACATACATTTTACATTATGGTATACATACATCACATTACATGGTTTGTCATATCACATTATATGCAAATTAAATACATTATGGTTTACATCACATTATATGGTTTTATTTATTAGCACTTGTACCTTAATTTTTTCCTTAAATATGTTTAATCAAAATTAGAGTTACACATATTAATTTTTTAGTCAATCTTGATTATTGTTCTTGAATAATCCTTTGAGGTTTAGATTATATATATTGTAAGAATTGAACCATTGCAACCTAGTTTAAGTTATGATCTTTGGTACATTCGAAAATGCATAAGGGTGATGGAAAATTTCTATGGGTAGGTCCTAGTTTACCCCCTTGTTGGATTGAATTTATGACTTTGGCTGAATGTTGGATGAATTTCATACATCAAGCATGCAAATGGTATATTTATATATATAAATTTTGAGACAATATAGGTCTTCATTTTACATGATCTAAATAAAAATGTTCCTAGAATGGTTGCTCTTTGTAAATTATAAAAAATGGATGTAATTAATTATACAAATTAATGTCTTTAAATACCAAGAAATATAAATAATTCACGCAAATATGTAAGTTAGGTCAATTCCTAAGAGATGATGTTATAAGTGGAGTTGAATAAATGAAATCATAGATTCTTGAACTTAAGAATTCCATGGAACAAAGTGAATGGAAATAGATACTAAGGAATTTAGGAAAAATTAATTTAAAGTCTTAGGTTTTGTATTGCATATGGATGTACATTGAATAAATTATAAGTGGAGTTGAATAAATGAAATTAAAGATTCTTGAACTTAATAATTCCATGGAACAAATGCAATTGGAAATAGATAATAAGGAATTTAGGAAAAATGAATTTGAATTCACTAGGTTTTGTATTACATATGAATTTACATGCTTGAGCAAAGAAAGTGAGAGATTCTATGCTATAAGTTGTTACACCTCGATTGTATAACTACTATGTATTAATACTGCATAGCGCTGAATGATTGTAATGAGAATTTTGTGATTGAATACAATATTCTCTTCCTTATTACCAATATGAGTGTTTTCACATTTAATGATTATCTCATTTGATGTTATTCATGGGAAAGTATTGTATTATAAGATTATTAAATTTGTGAATATTCTAACTCTTGAGATGTTTATGTATACTGCTTATGTTATGAACACTTGACTGTCATGAGAATATGTCAGTGAATGCATGTTTATGAACCATTCCTCCAGGCGGAGGGGAAGTATCACTCGGGAGAGGAGCTTGGGTAAAGTGAACTATCTGAGCATAAACACACATCACCTTAGATTGAATGAACTGAGTCAGTTGTGTTGGTTATCTAGGTAAGTCATCCATAGCTTGTATGATTGCATTAGGAGTCTAGTCTACTTCTGTATGCATTTATGAGTGATGTAAATTTATAATTGTAACGTAAATGGATGTAAGTGAATCGAAAGTGGAAACATATACATATATATAGTATATAAACGTATCCATATATATATACATATCGATACAAGCGTACATTGACAAATGGATATGGCCATACAAATTCATTGGTATGGTATACTTACACATACGTGTACATAAAGGTATATAAATGTATATAAATATATATATATGCACACATCCTTTATATGTGGATATTATTATTAATATTATTATTGTATTTCGAATTTGAATATATATATATATCGGATATGTTGAGTGGCCCACGATCTATTTATAATGGGATATACATATATGTATATTATTTAGATACTATATATATAATATAATATATATATATTAATATATATAATATAATATATATATATAATAATATATATAATATAATAAATATATAATATAATATATATATATATATATATATATATATATATATATATATATATATATATATATTCCTTATTGACATATATTTGGAAATTGACTTATTTCCTATTCAATGAAATATTTATCATTCAACTATGAAAATCGATTTATTTCCAAAAATAATTCATTATTTGTCTTTTAAACTATGGAAAACAAAACATTATTGAATCAAAATATTTCTGAAGTTTAAACTTTGCAACAAAATTTAAATTTATTATTGCGCCTGAAGATGTCGTGCATCCTAGAGAAATGCACGCATATGTAAATGGGTTTGACCGAGTTATGGAAATGAATGAAACCAATGTAGGAATCCAATGCAGTTGGAAGCTCTATCAATTTTTCTTGGAAAATAGGCAATGTGTATATAATTCATCAAATAAACTTTTCTCTGTGATCATCTTTAATTGCCATAATATGAAATTGGTGCCACATTTGCGGAATAAACCTATAGGTGTCGATTGGCACAATTTGTCCATGTGTTTTGAATTAGTCTTTAAATGTTGTCAATTGTTGGAGGATGATTCACCAGTTTATGTGTTGAGTAAGGCAAGGAGTTAGCGCCACCTCTAGTTGAAAATGTCTAACAAGTTGTGGTAGCAAATCACATGCCAAAAAAAAAGGGAGGCTGGGTTCTATAAATAGTCTCCCAACCTTCCTTGTTTTTATTCATTCGTATTCCTTCATACACATTCTCTCATTCATTTTAATTATACTCATTTCACCGTGTTTCAAGATTGAATTCGTAATTTCTTCTTTCTACTAAGATATCTGAGCATCACACAATTTCTAGGTCTAATTAAATAACAACTTCCATCATTTTTGAGTATCTATTAGAGAAGGTGTATAATACCAAAATATAAACTTGCTGGTTAAATGCTTTTGTGTTATTACTAGTTCAGAATATCTATTTTTTGAGTGAGGAAGAGGGAAATCTAAGAGGGAGTTGTCAATTATCTATGGTGCTGGAAGATTTTGGAGAAGGCTATGTTATCAACATTCTGTGGAAAAACAAATCATAGGCATGGTATATTCTTCTACTATCTATTTCTATGGTTATCCATTTAATACTTCTTGAATTGTATTTTCTTTTTGTGCATAGGAAGTGAATTGCTTCTTGAATTGTATTTTCTATTTGCGTTCAAGAAGTGGATTTTTTAGAGATAAAGGATGCATTCTAGTTGTATTTTGCATTAATTATATAATCTTAATATAAGGAGAGTACTGGATTACATTAGTTACTATATACTAGGATTGAAATGAAGGCATGAGTCAAGTAAAGTTCAACCAACTAAGTTATTAGGTTAACTCAGAAAAGCTTGTTATACTCCTAGGATAAAGATTCCAGTGTGGGAGGGAATTTGTGAAATACTTGTTATGTTGATTTTTTTCTAGTAGTTTAGTATGTTGTAGGATGTATGGGATAAAAATTATCCAAGGACAAAACCTACATGTAGTGTAAGATAGACTTAATTCAAATCGGAACTAAGTAGTGTTTATGATAGATGACCTTCATTTGAAGTACTGAATGAGAATACTTTGGCCAAATTAGTGCAATGTATGACATCCACTTAGACTGTGTGATGCTTGAGACTAAACTGTTAGTTCATCATGATCCTTTATGCGAGTTTGAGATTGTAGGTTTAGAAGGTTCTAGTTATGTAGGACACAACACTATGCTCAGTTGGTTAATAATATTGGTTACTCTACCAATCTCTTCATCAAAGGGAGGGTCATATATTGAATGATAGATGTGCGAGGGACCACATTATAAGTTTGTGGTTGGCAAAAAAACACTCGAGTGATGCTTCTTTTCCACATTAGGCTACTGAAGTACCAAGATTTGAAAGGATTGATTCATGGACCTTCTTACTAGTATTTTTTCAAAAGCTCTTGGAGCTATATTTGTACTTGTATGTATTCTTACTCTGATGTTTATTTAAAAAGGAAAAGATTTCTTATTGAAATATATTGTATCTTGTTTTGAAATTATTTATAAAAGAAAATAATTTTTTTATTGCAATATCTTTATAAATCGTTACTTTTACTTGATGGTGTAAAATTAAGAAAATTTTATTTACATAAGGGTTAGGTCATTACATAAGTGGAGTTGAACAAATGAAATCAAAGATTCTTGAACTTAAGAATTCCATGGAACAAATACAATTAGAAATAGATGATAAGGAATTTAAACAAAATGAATTTAAAGTCACTAGGTTTTGTATTGCATATATGAATTTACATGCAAGAAAAGAAAGTGTGAGATGATGCTATAAGTGGAGTTGAACAAATGAAATCAAATATAATTGAACTTAAGAATTTCAGGGAACAAATGCAATTAGAAATAGATGATAAGGAATTTGGGCAAAATGAATTTAAAATCACTAGGTTTTGTATTGTATATGAATTTACATGCAAGAAAAGAAAGTGAGAGATGATGCTATAAGTGGAGTTGAGCAAATGAAATCAAAGATTCTTGAACTTAATAATTTCATGGAACAAATGCAATTGGAAGTAGATGATAATAAATTTAGGCAAAATGAATTTAAAGTCACTAGGTTTTGTATTGCATATGAAATTACATGCAAGCAAATAAAGTGAGAGATGATGCTATAAGTGGAGTTGAACAAATGAAATCAAAGATTCTTGAACTTAAGAATTTCATGGAATAAATGCAATTGGAAATAGATAAGGAATTTAGGAAAAATGAATTTAAAGTCACTAGGTTTTGTATTGCATATGAATTTACATGCAAGGAAAGAAAGTGAGAGATGATGCTATAAGTGGATTTGGACAAATGAAAGATCAAATATTCCAAGTGAAATTAAGAATTCCATGGAATAAATACAATTGGAAATAGATTCAACAAGGAAAATGCAATTTATGAATTTTTGTATCAAGCATATGAATTTACATGCAAACAAAGAAAGTAAGAGATGATGCACTATATAAGTGGAGTTGAACAAATTCAAAACCAAAGATTCTTGAGCTTAATAATTCCACATGGAACAAATAAAATTGGAAATAGATTCAATAAGAAAAAGGAAAAATGAATTTAAAGTCAAGAGGTTTTGTACTGCATATATGAATTTACATGTGCAAGCAAAGAAAGTGAGCTAGATGATGCTATAAGTGGAATTGAACAAATGAAATCAAAGATTAGATTTCAAACTTAAGAATTCCACATGGAAAAATAAAATTGGAGATAGATTCAATAAGGAATAGGCAAAATGAATTTAAAGTTAAGAGGTTTTGTATTGCATATAGTATGAATTTACATGTGCAAGTGCAAATAAAGTGATCTAGATGATAATATAAGTGGAGTTGAACAAATGAAATCAAAGATTCTTGAACTTAAGAATTCCACCCAGAACATTTATACAATTGGAAATAGATGGTCAAGCCTTTGAAAAAAAACCATTTTATATCATGTCACACATTCAATCAATATAGATATCTAGATCTATTTTTTTTTTGAATATATATCTAGTCATGTATCTAAAAAATATATGTCATGTACATATTTAAATAACTTAAAGCTCTTGGTACATATAATATATATCCTCTCTATCTTTAATTACCTCTAAATTATTTTCATGATATTCAATAGTAAACCTCCACTTTTGTTTGGCATGTCATCTTTTAGGTAAAGTCTCAAAATTTATTTTTGTTGCAATAACTAATTGACTATAATGTAGAACCTTTTGTCCTAGCATATAATACCATTTTTATCTATCTTTATTTGTTGATAATATGTGCCTTCAATAATGAGTGATACAATGGTATACTCTTGTCCATCAACATCTGTCATCGATTCCATGAATTTTCATTTTGGTTGCATACATCTTAGTAGATAGTAATCTACACCTTCCACATTGTCAGGATCTACAACAACAACACAAATTTCTCCTGTACACACCATGTAGTACAAACAAATATAAATATTTATATAAACATGCTCAACTTAAGTAGAATATATAAATCAATTTTAAGTTAAAAAAAAAAAATTTAAACATAAAATATACTTGTAACTATAACTAAATCAAATACATGTTCATAATTAGCTGAATATAGAGGATCATAGACATCGACATTGCCATTGTCTTCAAAAGAAGGCATTGATACTAATTGTTTCATTTTTCATTCTGAAGCATACCCATCTCTAATATTCTCACATTGACCAATATTTGCATTGGCCTTAATGCAATCAACACAAAAACATGATTTTTCTCTCACATTAATTGCATAAGGCTTGCTATGTCTCATTGTCATGATTTGATGTAGACTTCTAACACCATTAATTGTTTGATAATTATAAGGATTTGATCAATCAAAATCTGTAAATTACAAACATCCAAGTGATTAAAAAGTGTGTATATATATATTAAATTTGAAAATTCAATTTTCATTTACACACACTTTGAAATTCAAATAAAAAATTCTTGACTATGTACCTTTAACTTCCCAAAAATAACATGTGTTGTATATTGAGTTGGAAAAATGAATTTTGTGCCATTCAACAATTTCATTTACGTTTTGTGTGGCATTACCTGCAAGTACATGTTGGAATTTTTTTTCAGGTTAAGAGGTTTAAGAATTTAATTTACTTTAAATAGATTTTAATTTTTTTTTTTCCATATATGGTGTTACCTACAAGTTCATGTTGATGAAGTGCACGCTTCACACATGCTCTTGCTCCATCGTGCTCTCCTTTTCCATGTCCACTCATAAAAATTCCACAAAAATTTGGTTCCACGTCTAGCATGTTGTTGGCTTAACCAATTAAAATATTTTACAGACTTAAATTGTCCTATGAAGTTACAAATAATTTCATTGAAACCAAATTAGTTGAAAAAACTAGATATATATATATATATATATATATATATATATATATATATATATATATATATATATATATAGACACACACACACATGTATACATACACAACATATATAAGTAATTGAAAAACTTAAGTCTCAAAGTTAAGGAAATAAATTTAATTTTAAAAAATAAACACTTATCTGCATATCCATTAGACCATATCAAGTGTTCAACATTTATGGTACATTGTCTTAGGTCTTCAAAAAAAAATCTGAAACAATGGGCTACATAGTTTCTATTATGACCTGTATCATCATTGATATAAAAGTGAACCTCTTTGATAATAATTTGGTCATCTTTGCTACTTTGTAAACCATCTACATGTAACTCAACATGCCTATAGAAAACTTGCACAAGGATTGCAACTTGCTCTAAATGATAATATTGACTTTGAATCTCAGTTTGAGGACTAAATGTATAGTTCTTAGAGAAAACTACAATAGAGAGAATACAACCTGGTGGAAATAAATTCTTTGAGTTACAAAATTGCTTAGCTTTCCATCTTACACCATGACAATGCTGGATATGTGGATATATGATATTGTGAAATTTATTCATAAATTCATTGTAAGACAATCTACTCTCTTTGAGAACAATTTTTTTGGCCTCGACTCTCGACTTCATTGAGTATTTCTCATATTCAAATCTCTTCCAAATAATTTGCATTGAATGATCAACATCAACTTGTAAAAAAATCTTCAAATTTCCACAATTGTTACATTTATTTTTTATACATTGTACATTGAATTCATTTGAATCTTCTAATTTTTTTTGAATACAAGAGACTTCAAAATTGTGTTGTGCTTCTAGGGTGGCTATATTTAGATTAATTACTGCCATAACTTTTTTATATTACTGTAGGTGTAGATCAAATTCAACATGGTTTCAACAACAAGAAGTTTCATGTAATTTATTTATACGTACAAATGATGGTCACAGTGTCTCAAACATCCTTTAAAAAATATTCACCTCTGAAAATTATTGCTTGAATGCTTCAAAAAGTTCACTTTGTGTTGTATCTATAAAATTTTTTGGATGATTTTTTTTTGTACCATCTTTACCTATTATTTGTATAGTGTCCCTTCTATTGAAAGAAACACAAGAGTGGTTGGTCCAATATTCAATCACCTATTTCTTTACATCTTCTAAAATTTTATCCTTTTTAGGAACCCAACAAATATTTAACCAATGTTTCTCAATATTTTCATCTAGTCTATCTCTTTTCAATATACCTTTGAATATTTCTCCTAGAAACATTTGGTAATTCGAAAATTGCTTGAACTTGTCTTCTATGTGATAATTTATTACAAGAAATTACAATCATCAATGCTCTACATGCAGCACTTGGATCACTAGCTCAACTGTTTTTTCAATATGGAGTCACCGAAAAAGTAAGTCTTTTTCTTGCTTGATTTGGGAATAATTAATGATAAAATGGACTTGATATTGCCTCAAAATCTAGTGTTGTGATGAGTTTTACACATCCACAATTAGGTTTTGGGCCCATCTAAGCTAAATAAACTTAACTTTGCCTTAATTTAATGTTGTAAAATGCATTTATTTACATCTTCACATTAAATTTAAGGGGCTTATAAATTAAGTGGACCTAATCTAGTGTTGTAATGTGTTTTACACATTCACATTGGATTTAGGGCCCTTCTAAGCTAAATAGACCCAATTTTGCCTTAATTTAGTGTTGTAAAGTGCATTTATTTACACTTTCACATTGGATTTTGGGCCCCTTGAATTTATAACCTTTATATCCTCATTAATAGGCCCCTATGACCCCATATTGTGCATCCTAAGGAATATTTCGATAAAAAAAACTCGACAAGATTAACATATAAGCTTAATTTCTTCAATCCCGAACATTCTACCAAACAAAATAGACCTTATGGGACCCATTCACCACCATGGGAGAATGAGTCCCATCCAGGTGGGACTCATTCACCCAGGATGTTGAATGAGTCCCATTTGAGCTATTTTTGAGGTTTTAGCAGAAAAAACTGGGTTTTAAGTTCAGATTTAGATTTATCCTATGTGGCCTTGGGGATCAAATTAATGGTTGTTTGAGTGGCTTTCCTATATAAAAAAGATTACAAATCATTACTTCACCCAATCAATCCAAGCAACAACATGCATTCATATTATCAAGTCAGGCAAGCAAGGGTTAAGCATTCCAAGGTCATCAAGATAACTTTCAAGATCATTTCTAAGGCATTCAAGGGAAAGATTCTTCATCCATTGTTGTGGTAATTAAAGATCCACAATCATGTCAATAATATCAAGCATCAAGAATGTTAGTAAGCTAGTGTTGTGATGTAGCATTGAAGATCCAAGATCAAGCATTGTTCTACACCTTTTGTTGAGATCAAGATCTACATCCTTCATGGCCATTTCATGTTGAGTTGCAGATTTACAAGACATCATTGAAGGTATCATTGTTCATGTTTCATGTTTCATTGTTTCATTATTATTTTAATTACCTACAAGGGGTTTGACCAAGGCAAAACCCCATTCCCTAACAATCAACATTTTCTCTCTTTCTTTGTGTGATTGTAGATCTAGGTGCCTTGAAGACTTGGAGATCATTGCAGATTGGGTTACAAGTTTTTTGGAGTTTTATCCCCATTTGCAAGGTCAAAATATTCATAAAAAGTCACTTACAACCGTAAAAATCACGGATTCGGATCTAGGAACCTAGAGGAACAAATTAAGCAGATCGAGAAGAGAAGATCCAAAATTTTAATTTCCAAAAAATCCAAGTTGGAATCATTTGCAAAGAGTGGTGAATAAGTCCCACTATAGGAGTTTTTCAAAGATATTTGTAGATTTGGATACTCATTTGGTCAAAACTTGATCCTATGCAAAGACCCAGATCTAGGACTGATTCATCCAAAATGGTGAATGAGTCCCACCAGGTTTTAAAATCAACATTTTTAGGATTTCAGAGCTCCATTCCATTTCCAACAAGTTTCCAAGTGTACACTTTCAGTTTTACAACTTTATGTTTTGTTTCATTTGCATTTCTAGGTCATTTAGTGAAGCATTGCATCAAACTAGGTTTTACATTTCATCTTATATTTCATTATCTTTTCCAGGTCTAAGCATGGTGGTGAACCCCTCTTCTAATCTGAAATCATATCCTAAGATACCCTATTGTTAGATCTCTTCCTTCATTCTTCATTGGGTTGAGGTCTCTAGGGTCATCCTTGAATGTGAAGTATAGGGGATTGTTTCCCTAGGTCCAAAAACCCTAAGTGGTGACAAAATTCTATGTTCCATTTTGGTGAACCTCCATTTAGAATAACATATTTTCTGATTTGGATTCCATCATCATCCTAGATCTAGCTTGCATTGACTTTGCATTAGATAATTGACATCTAGGGTTTCTAAATTTTTGCATTAGTAAAATTCCATATAGGTTGTATTTTTGCATCTTAAATCATTGAAAATACTCTAAAAACTACATTTGCACTTAGATTACACATCATAAAACACAAAAAGCATAAACATTAATTAAAAACTTATGCCAATTTTGAAAAAAATCCCTACTGGGACTCATTCGCCACCTTTGGTGAATCAGTCCCAGTGCACCCCCGAAACAACCTTTAACAGTATTAAAAACCTCATTATTACACTTATGTTTTCTGCCATTAACTATCTATTTCAGTTGGTTGAGTTTCTGTGACATGCAATTCATTAGATCTAGCTTAATTTGGCTCATTTCATGCCTTGCTTAATTTCAAATTTTCATTTTCACATTGTTACATAGCATAATCAATCAATTTTCATCTTTAAAATCTAAAAAATTGCATTGTTTTCCTTAGCATTGTTGCATTTCAAGCTTGTAGAACAATCATTACATCATAGATTTATTGCAAAAATCTATAGTCATCATACCTCATGTTCTATTCTCAAATCTTGTTGAATGTTGTAAGAATGTTTTGTTAAGTGCATATGAATGTGAGGTCCTTTCCTCTCTCTTTTTGTTCGTCATTGATCCCTCTCCTAGCATCCCTTCTAAGAGTGAGGTTAGTCTAATGAAAGAAGCCTTGGGTAATCATAACAATCACATTTTTTCTTCTCCTAATATCTCTCCTACTTGTGAAGAAGATATTTTAGTGTTAGAAGAACTAATCAATGAGAGTTTTGAGAACCCAAGTTGTTTCTCTCCTCTTACCTCTCCTATTAGGCAAGACATTACTAAACAAGAGGACATAGTGATAAGTAATCATGATGATAACATAAGACAAAAAGAGACCATCGAGACCTACCCACATTCATCTCACAACATCTTCTCCTCTTGTGATAATGATGAGGATATGCTGGTGTTAGATAAGCAAAGCTTTAAGATCTATGCAAACCCTCTTTATGTTTATTCCCCCACCTATCCTATTTTAGAAGACATTTTGGGACAAAGGAATAAAAATTTGGACAATCTTGACCAACACGTTTGTTCTTCTCCTAGTATCTCTCCTAGTTGTGAAGAAGATACTTTGATGTTATAAAAAACAACCAATAAAATTCATTTGAATCCTACAGAACAAGACAACAACATAATCAAACAACAAGACAATTCAACCATTGATCATTACCCTATTTGCGATGAAGTCATTTTGGAAGAACCAATCCTTGAATATCAAGAACATTTGGTTTGTAGTTCCCCTAAAAACTCTCCTCCTAGGGAGGATATCATGGTGCAAAAAAATCTAAACATTGACACATGTAATGGGGCTTCCTTAGATGAAGATGATGAAGTGACATTAGACTCCTCTTTGCTAATATATCATGCAAATAAGCACAATATTTTTGAGGTTATGATGACACAAATTGGATCTCCTTTCATTAGTGAGCTCCCTAAGTCACCTCCCATTAATGAATCACATAAGAAAATAAAAGATTTCTTGAAATCTAGGATGCAATATAACAATGTTTTGCAACAACCAAGATATAACACAGTTCCTCAAAAATGTAAGGGACCACAAATCGCTCTCTCAACATAATCATTGCCTCAATATATTGTGCCTAGTGTTGAAGATCTTAAGAAGACTCACTAATATATCCGTGTGGAAACTCATTCAACTATCACTTATATACAAATGTCTATTTCAAGAAATATTGCAAATAAAGCAGGAGGAGATCCAAGCTTCTATGAAATCCTCCTTTCATCCTACACAAGTTGCACAATCAGAAATCACATTCCCTAAACATGAATTACCCTCACTTGAGATTCAAAACAAGAATGAAGCCTTGATGATAAAGGTGATCATTAATGAAACTGTAGTTAGGCGCACTCTCATAGAAAATGGAGTAGAAATCAATGTTTGTAGCATTGACCTCCTAGACAAAATTGGCATAGAAACAAGACAATGATTTTCATATTCGTGGCTTTGACAATGTTAATAGGAAACCACTAAGGATGATCACATTACCTATTGAGGTCAAACCTGTAGTGTTGCCTACCCCTGTCCATGTCATGCCAGGATCCCTTTCATACAATCTTATCCTAGGGAGACCATGGATTCATGCTATGAAAGGAGTCCCCTCTACTCTCCACCATACAATGAAATTTAAACACAACAATAAGATATACACAATTAACACCGATGAACAAAGCTATGAATCATATGATCACAACACTTCCAACTCCCCTAATACTTTTATTCCAAGATCAAAGGTTGAACCTATACAAGTTTTCAACCCTAAAATATTTAGTGATAATTGGGGGTCGTTAGATTTTACGACTCCTTTCAATAAAGAATCCAAAATCTCACCCTCAAAATCCAAAGAGTCATATACCGGCAATTCATTTTCAGATACAAGTTCTAATGATGATTGGGGTTTTACACCTCCCTTTATATGAGAGTGCAAAATCTCAAAAGCTAAATTAAAACAACCTCGTGTTTCATTTTCTCAACTTGGTTCTACAACATTACCCCATGGTAGTGATGGGCGCTATCTAAATCCCATCCCTCATGGGGAGACAATGCATAACTTTAAAGAGGATTTGTGTTCTCGTGAAGAAATCAAACCTTCTTCGAAATATAAACCCCCTTCATATGAATTGGAAGATTGTTATGGTATCAGATACAATCTATCTCCTACACATGGATACAATGAACACATGAAGCAAACTGGCATACCATACTCTTTCAAGAAAGATCTAGGTTTACCTCCCTTATCTCTATTTTCATCTAAAGCCTTATCATTTAGTGTGTGTATGAAATCTTGCACAAATAAAGGAAAATTTTATACTATTGATCAAGAGTGTATCTTGTTGAGACTCCTTGAGGATTGCTTGATATCCCTCCCTCCAACAACACAAAAATGGTCATGCCACTAATGAATGTAAGGCGTCAAGTAACAAAATTAAACATCTTAAGGATCACGATGCTCTTCCTTGTGTTGAAGCACCTAATTCCTTTAGCTGAAACCTAATTTCATCCTATTCGGCTCATCTTTGTCCTACACTAAGTGAGGGAAAGGGATTAGATAGCCTTTTCCTCGTATGCCACTTGTCATTGTCTCTTTCGACTAGTTGACTTCCTTTCATGTACATATAAGAGCAAGCTTGGGATGTGGACGACATTCCTTAAGATTGACTTGCATGTGACATACTCATTCATGATGTAGTTTTATTTGAAAACATATGACTTGGCATAGGGATTTCCGAGTAATCTCTCATGTCTTCTTCTACTTTAAAGAAATTTCTCACAGTAATGGTGTTAGCAACCACTTTAAAGTGGGGGTATACATCAACACTCATGTTTCACTGTGTGATTTTATTTATTCTTTTGATGCATAATTTTCTTGGTGGAGTCATTGGGTTTGATTTCCTCCAAGAGCATGATATTTCTTTGACTTATTCTCTTGGAAACATTCAGCACGATGTTCCCCAAGAAGAGATCTTGCATGAACTAAGCAAAGTACCTTTGAACATTCCTTACACTATTTTGCATTTACAACAATTGTTATATGGCCACCTTGCATAAAACATCTTGCATGCCTGTGGAAGCATCTTGTTTGTTCATGAGTTGTGAGCATACAAAATTTTTCTTGTCTCATGAAGCTCAAAGTTCATTTCTTTTGTGTGGTGCCTTACTAAAGCTATCAAGAGGTATAACTTTGGTATGATTTGAGTGGGAAGCCCAATTTGAGGCATGAATTTCCCCATAGCTACTTGTATGTGTGTGAGAACATACCAGCCATGAGTGTATGTTTGTCACCTTTTTGGACTTCTCACCCATTGGACAACCAAGAGGTTCGTCACCCTAGAGTGAGTATGCATTTTTTGAGCAAACAACTTAGATCTGACCCACATCGTGTTGCACAAATGGTCGAGGCTTGATCCACCTCATTTTTATCTTTACTTGTTTTTTATTTATTTTATTGGCATTGCATGTTTGCATATCTTGATGCTACATATCATACACCTTGTGTGTGTCCTTTTATGCTTATGCCGGTTTGACTTAGGATCTTAGATCCTGGGGGCTTGACCGCTTCCTCAATCCTCATTATCCTAGACCATCCACATTGGTACGATTAGACCCCTCTTGAATGTCTACTTTAGTATGAGTTTGAAGCAAGTTCATTCTCTCACTAAAGTGGGGGCTAAATGGATTCACTGAAAAAGTAAGCCTTTTCCTTACTTGATTTGGGAATAATTAATGATAAATTGTACTTTTGATATTGCCTCAAAATCTAGTGTTGTGATGAATTTTACACATTCACATTAGGTTTTGGGCCCGTCTAAGCTAAACAAACTTAACTTTGCCTTAATTTAATGTTGTAAAATGTATTTATTTACATCTTCACATTAAATTTAAGGGGCTTATAAATTAAGTGGACCTAATCTAGTGTTGTAATGTGTTTTACACATTCACATTGGATTTAGGGCCCATCTAAGCTAAATAGACCCAATTTTTCCTTAATTTAGTGTTGTAAAGTGCATTTATTTATACTTTCACATTGGATTTTGGGCCCCCTTTCATTTATAACCTTTATATATTCATTAATAGGCCCCTATGACCCCATATTATGCATCCCAAGGCATATTTCGATAAATAAAACTCGAAAAGATTAACATATAAGATTAATTTCTTCACTCCCTAACATTCTAGTAGACAAAATAGCCCTTGTGGGACCCATTCTCTACCTTGGGTGAATGAGTCCCATCTAGGTGGGACTCATTCACCCAGGATGGCGAATGAGTCCCATTTGAGCTATTTTTGAGGTTTAAGAGGGAAAAACTGGGTTTTAAGTTCAAATTTCTCTTATGTGGCCTTAGGGATCAAATTAATGGTTGTTTGAGTGGCTTTCCTATGTAAAACATCTTCCAAATCATTATTTCACCTTAGCGATCCAAGCGACATCATGCATTCATATTATCAAGTCAAGCAAGCAAGGGTTAAGCATTCCAAGGTCATCAAGATAGTTTTCAAGATCATTTCTAAGGCATTCAAGGGAAAGATTCTTCATCCATTGTTGTGGTAATTCAAGATCCATAATCATGTAAAGCATATCAAGCATCAAGCATGTTAGTGAGCTAGTGTTGTGATCTAGCATTGAAGATCCAAGTTCAAGCATTGTTCTACACCTTTTGTTGAGGTCAAGATCTACATCCTTCATGTCCATTTCATGTTGAGTTGCATATTTACAAGACATCAGTGAAGGTATCATTATTCATGTTTCATGTCTTATGTTTCATGTTCATGTTTCATTGTTTCATCATTTGGTTTAATTACCTACAAGGGGTTTGACCAAGGCAAACCCCCATTCCCTAACAATCAACATTTGCTCTCTTTCTTTGTGTGATTGTAAATCTAGGTGCCTTGAAGACTTGGAGATCATTGAAGATTAGGTTACAAGTTTTTGGGAGTTTTCTCCCTATTTGCAAGGTCAAAATATTCACAAAAGTCACTTAGAGCCCCAAAAATCAAGGTTTTGGATATGAGAACCTAGAGGAATAGATCGACCAGATTGAGAAGAGAAAATCCAAACTTTGAATTTCTAAAAAATCCAAGGTAGACTTATTTTCCAAGAGTGGAAAATGAGTCCCACTGTAGGATTTTTTTTCAGAGATCTTTGCAGATTTGGATACCCATTTGGTCGAAATTTGATCCTGTGCAGAGACCCAGATCTGGGATTGATTCACCTAGAATGGTGAATGAGTCCCACTAGGTTTAAAAATCAAAATTTTCAGTATTTTAGAGCTCCATTCCATCTCCAATAAGTTTCTAGGTGAACACTTTCAGTTTTACAACTTTATGTTTTGTTTCATTTGCATTTGTAGGTCATTTAATGAAGCATTTCATCAAACTAGGTTTTGCATTTCATCTTACATTTCTTTGTCTTTTCCAAGTTTAAAATTGGTGGTGAACCCCTCTTCTAATCTGAAATCATATCCTAAGATACCCTATTGTTAGATCTCTTCCTTCATTCTTCTTTGGGTTGAGGTCTCTAGGGTCATCCTTGAATGTGAAGTATAGGAGATTGTTGCGCTAGGTCCCAAAACCCAAAGTGGTGACATAATTCTATGTTCCACAATACAATTCAATGCTTCTTGCAAGATTTAAGCAATTGATTGTTTTAATGAACTTAATGACTTTTTCCTATTATCAATCCCTAACAACTCCAAAACAATGGTCATTTTTTTTGCCTAAATAACTTTGCAAATAATTGTGGTCTTCCAGTTAGAGATTTTTCTTCAAAAAATTCATCCCATATTATTTTAGAGTGTAATTTTATTGTGCTTTCAAATAAATTATCTTCAAATGAAGTATTATTGAAAAGAGAATCCTCATCCATCTCCATCAAATTTTCCATACCATATAATTTTTTTCTATTACTAGGTTTAATTTGTTCTTGTACCTGTACACCACCATGGTCATCAATAATTTCCATGTGTTGTTCTTGAGTAGAAGTTCCTTCATTCAATTTTCTCTTCTTCTCTTTTCTTCGATCATGCTTCCTATTTCTAGTCCTTTGACTCCCCATCACAAATTGCTCAAATTTGAATTCTCTTGCATACAAATGTACACACATGCTTTCAATGAATGCAGTTAATATTGCATAAATAGAGCACTAAATATTGTTCATTTGTTAAAGACAAAGTAAAAAAACAAAAGAAATTATAACATTGGTTTTCAATGTTGATGTTATTAGCAGCTTCAAGCTGCTTCTTCCAGCTTACACAATTCGAGAAGACTCATAAATTAAATGATAGCCTAATCGGCTATTTAATTTATATGCATTTGAGATTATAATTGGTTATTTATTTGGGCCAACCTTTGAAATTTATTATATTTATTTGTTTATTCTAAGAGGGCTGACCTAAGTGAGGAGGTGCCTCATTTTGTATAAATGCAAGGTCTTTCGTTGTCATTTCATCATCAAGTTCATTCACATTTCTTCACAACAGTTCACAGTTGAGCAGCATATTATTATCTTGTAGTAGCATACCTATTTCAAGGAGATTCATATTCACACTTAGGAGAAGTGCTATTTTTCATTGTATTAAATTTGCCTATGTGCTAGGCTTGAGTTGTAAGCAGATTTTCTGCTCTTATTCATACAATATATAAGAGAAATATTTGCTGGGTTTTTCTCCCTAAGGAGGAGGGTTTTCCTAGGGTATCTTGCTCTATTTATTGTCTTATGTGTTGCAATATTTTAAGTAATTTTTGTGTATGATTTGATCTAAGAAACACTAACATGGTATCAGAGCTAGGTTTGAAAAAGATTGTGATCAGATTTATTTTTGCAAGCACTTACCTTAATCTTTTTCAGTCTATCCTTCTTATTTTAAAGTTCAAGATGGTGAATGGTCTAAAAATCGAGGATAGACTCGAAGGAGTTTCTAACTACACATCATGGAGGTTTAGGATCATGCTCACATTGGAAGAGAATGATTTGGCTGAGTTTGTGAAAACAGTTCCCAAACCTAAGGAGGAAGAAGAAAAGTTATAGTGGAGGAAGAAAGATACTAGGGCAAAGAAAGTGTTGGTTGATTCCATTAAAGATCATATTGTTTCGATTGCCTTCAAGTTGGATACCACAAGGGAGATGTTCAAAACATTGGAAGAGATGTACGAAATCAACAACACCAGTCATGCCCTAACCTTGAAGCAACAACTACTTCACATTAAGATGGCAGAAGGAGAGTTTGTCATCACCTACTTCATGAAGATTTCCGAATTGAGAGATCAACTCTCTACCATTGGTCATATTGTTGATGATAGGGATTTGACCATGTTGGCTCTTAATGGTCTTCCTTCATCTTGGGAATCTTACATTCAAGGAACTAGTGTGAGATCGAAACTTCCCAAGTTTGATCGATTAAGGGCAGAATGCATTCAAGAGGAGTCGAGGTTGGCGGCTAGAGGCATTGGTCAAATTTCAAAGAATGAAGATTTACATTTTCTCACCTCTCATTCATCGAAGAAACGAAAATTTTGGAAGAAAGGTTTCTTCAAGAGGAATCGAGATAATGGGTCAAATGGTGCTCCTGCATTCAAAAAGAAGTGGGACCTCTCTCGTGTTCAATGCTTTAGATGTGAAAAATTTGGTCACTATGCAAAGGATTGTCCTACTAGGCCTAATAAACATGCTTCATTTGCGGATGTGATTGAGTACTCTCCCCAAAATGATTCTAGTGAATTTCTACTCTAGTCATGGGCCTATGTTCAAGCTGTGAAGGTTGTGTACTGATTTGAGTGTAAGAGAAGTGTATCGTACTGTGTCCACCCTTCAAAATATTTAAGAGATAAGTATTCTTTGTTTTGATTGTAATTACCCTTCTAGGCTAAAATTCAGTTTGTTGAGTTGTGCAATTCTGACATTACTTACTTAGGAGTATGTGTGACCAGTAAATAGTGATCATTGTGATAAGATTCTTTATAATTATTCATTGCAAGCTGTATCATGCTAATTTGTGAAGATTGTCTTTTGTTTTGCTGAGATTAGCTCTTCGGAAAAATTGAAAGAAAGACATGTCATGATTGATGAATTAATTATCTATTACTCAGGAGATTTTGAATTCTATGAGATAAGTATTGCGCAGTTGAATAATGTTCATGAATTTTTTTGTAGCTATTAATTCATGCTATAACATTGAGATAGCCTGAGCATCAAGCAATCTGCATCTTTAAGCCACAGGATATCGAAGTCATACCGAATGAAGAAATGATCAAGCTTGGAGTCATAGCTTGCAATCATTGGACTATATCGATAGCTGGAGATATCTCTCGATGACAAAGTACCTTTCAGGTCGTCATTGTGTTCAAACTGTGAAGGGTACGGACTGATCTGAGCTCAAGTACAACGTATCATACTATGTCCAACATTTGGACCTATCAGAATAGTTAAAAAGATAAGTATTCTTTGGTTGCTGAGTTATATCATTTATTTATTCTTTGGATCCTGTAATTAAGAGAGAGAGTAGATTCTCTTGAATTGTGTTGTGTTCACTAGCATAAGATCTTTTGAAAAATTTCATTCACGATATAACTTGTACGATTCTAATCTTGATATTTCTTTGGATAATTATGGACTGTTAGTAATCTCTATCTAAAATGCTTCCTAGACAGGTTTAGGGGGAAGAAGATGATAAGAGATTACTTAGTGATGAAAAGCTTGAGGCATCTTGTGAAGAAGTCATGTCAACCAAAGAAATGATCAAGAGGGAGTAAACACTAGAGGGACTGAGTTGGTGGCTAGAGGGAGTACATCACCAAAAGTCTTCTTTGCAATCTTTGAAGCCGGGATCAAGAGGGAGTTCTATGACTCACTGAGAATAAGTAAGGGTTGCAATGTTGCAAGGCCGGATGTTAAATTATTGAAGTACCTCTTCAGCAGTTGGGTTCTAATTTTATCAAGTCAACCTGGATTGGTAGCTCCACAAACCTATTCAGAATAGAGTGATCTGGGATGTGGTCGAAGAGGACAACCCTGAATCTCTACAGAGGTGTGCGTTGGAAACCATTTCTCTAAAACAAGCGTTGCAAGAAATCTTGGTCAAGTGGTTGATGCAAGTGATTGAAGATTCAGAGGGAGCCTACTAAACCTAAAGAAGATGGTTGTGTTGCCTTGGATTTTGTCTTAGTTGATGTCTGCGATGATATCCTGTTACAGCAAGAACCAGTCTTTTGTGGCAGCTTGAGAAGTAGTGTGGCTTCAAAAGCTCCTTACAAGATTGGTTGAACAATTGTTGAAGCCAATTGTCATCCTTTGTGTTAATCAAAGATTTGAGAAGATTTCTGTCTTTCCATGTGTTTCATGACAAAACTAAGCATACCACGATATCAGAGACAAGCTTGATATGGTGGAAAATGAAGTCCTAGCTGAGAGGGAGTCTCAGTATCAATATTCCTTTGTTTAATGAGTTCTTCCTTGAGAGAAGTTCGAGGTGAAATCCCTTGATAATGCATTTCTCTATTGAGAGAGATTTGAGGTGTAAGCCCTTGATAATGCATTTCTCTATTGAGAGAGATTTGAGGTGTAAGCCCTTGATAATGCATTTCTCTATTGAGAGAGATTTGAGGTGCAAGCCCTTGATAATGCATTTCTCTTTGAGATTTGAGGTGAAAGCCCTTGTTTCCACCCTCTGGGAGAGATATGGTGGATGTCATGTGTGTGACTCCATGAAAACATCACATGAGGGAGTCCGTGATGATTTTCTTGTACTTGTGTTTCACCCTCTAGGAGATCCATGGTGAAAGTCATGCTGAGGTGACAACATCACATTGAGTGATGAGCATTTGTACATACCATCTATGGAGGTATCCATGATGGTTGATATCACGATGAGGTGATAAGCTTCTTATCACAATGAGGATAAGCTCCTTATCACGATGAGGTGATATGCTTTGTGTAGCTGGAAGTATCATCCCTAGCTGAGAGGGAGTGTTGATGTTATTGCCAGCTTCGGGCTGCTTCTTCCAGCTTACACAATTCGAGAAGACTCATAAATTAAATGATAGCCTGATCGGCTATTTAATTTATATGCATTTGAGATTATAATTGGTTACTTATTTGGGCCGACCTTTGACATTTATTATATTTATTTGTTTATTCTAAGAGGGCCGACCTAAGTGATGAAGTGCCTCATTTTGTATAAATGCAAGGTCTTTCCTTGTCATTTCATCATCAAGTTCATTCGCATTTCTTCACAACAGTTCACACTTGAGCAACAAATTATTATCTTGTAGAAGAATACCTATTTCAAGGAGATTCATATTCGCACTTAGGAGAAGTGTTGTTGTTCATTGTATTAAATTCGCCTATGTGCTAGGCCTGAGTTGTAAACATATTTTCTGCTCTTATTCATACAATATATAAGAGAAATATTTGTTGGGTTTTTCTCCCTCAGGAGGAGGGTTTTCCCAGGGTATCTTGCTGTGTTTATTGTCTTATGTGTTGCAATATTTTAAGTACTTTCTGTGTATGATCTGATCTAAGAAACACTAACATTCAAAACATACTGAGAGTATAAATACTATAAGAACTCTATAACCTTTAGCATCATCTAGAATTCATATATAGGGAAAATTCATGTGTACACAACATGTAAGAAATAATTAACATGAGCCACACACTAGATTATTCTCTAGAATCTTTGTATCAACATCAAAAAAATAACACAAACATTTAAACAAAAATAAAGAAAAGACAAACAAAATAGGTCTTAACCAATGATATGGAAAGAATTTATCCCCAAGAAGATTACAACCATATTATCTTAACATCATCATACTCACATTTTGAATTTTTTTGAACTTGAATATAAGGGTCCTACATTACTTATGTTGTTTCTCTAGTGATATAGGATGATAAGAATATGTCCAACCATATGATAAATATATATAGCCACAACAAACCTGTTCATCAATTAAAATTAAACTATGTAATAAAGGTTCATCAATTAAAATTTCTTCAAATACATAAATTACAGACACATCATGAGCATATTTGGTATATATCACTTGAAAATATTTAACATGTAACTAGATGTACACTAGATCATGATATCACTTATACTATCACCTCTAAATGCATCGATATGTGGATCTTTTTAATAAAATGAGTACTATAAAACATAGAAAGAGAAACATCATGATCGATATACCTAAATGTGTAGATCACTAGCTCATATTATAAATTTGACAATACATGCTCATAATTTTCAATATCACATGTGATAAGGAAAGCCAATTAGATGATCATTAAAAAGGCATGTCATGGAGATCTTGAACTACAAAAATATTTTAGAGACAAAGAAGAGGTAAATTAAATTACATGTATCATAACCCTTTATGTATTCAAAGAAGGGGTAAATTATTACATATATCATGCCAACCCTTAAAATGTATTCAAAGAAGATAGGGTTATTTAGCATTAGTTTTAGATAGCACATGAGATCAAAAATAATGTATTCATAATAAATATAAACTAGATCTAATATCAAGAATCACATGATGAAGCATCTATCAATGAGGAACTCTAGAGGATACAAGAAAAGCGGAATCTAAACTTGCACAAGTAGTTCAAGAGTGTATAATGTAGGGTATGTGAAATAATGTATGAATAAAACTTGGGTAACAAAGGAAATTTGGGTTAAACCTTAATTTTGGAGGAAGATAGTTCACACCATAAAAGGATAAGAAGTAGATGATTTTTATTGGTTATAAGGCATGAAGAAGTTAGAAAAGCATGCAAGTATGGATTTTCAAGAAGGGGACTTGATCTCCAAGTATAATGTATAATCAATTCAAGTGAACCTAAGATGTGCCAACCTAATGCAAGAGCATGGGAAAGTTTGGACACACATAAGGTTTGGAAATATCTATTCATGTTTTGATGATAAAATATAGATGGACAAGGTAGTCACATTTGAAGGAGAGGATCCATAGAAAGGTGTCAACATTATTTTCAAAAAAATCCAATTGAGTGAGTGTGCATGGGAATCAAAGAGAATGCAAGAATATCCTCAACAAAGAGAAATGAGGAAGGAGAATGGAACACATAAGTGCTACAAGAACTACTGAAACCTAAGAAAAGTTCACTAACATAGAGGAAGTTCTACCTAAAGAAGGTACAAAGGTGCCCACAAAATACATCAACGAGAAAAAAAAAAGGGTATATAAGTGAAGTGCTCAAACCCTAGTAAAGGAGGTTGGACAAAGGAGTAAGGATGGAGAAGAAGGTCAAAGGGGAGAAAAAAAGATATGATCTCATAGCGAAAAGTTGAAAACAATTAAAGGAAATGAACTTTGATAGAGGCTCAGTTAGTGTATGCCATGTAGGTGAGGTTGAGGAAAAAAATAAGGAAAACAAATATTAATCATGCTGCTAAAGTATGAGTGTCTAGGGAAGGATGATACAATCTTGATGAACTTTGAAGAGCATGAAACTATCACTTCATATTATTTGTTCAAATAAGGATTCATGTATAATTTCACACCTAAGGAGTTTTATGTAGGGGATAAATAGGTTGGATAAGGAACATTATGTAAAAGGATAGGGTGAACACATGAGAGTAGATCATATTACAAGGAAGGAGTTATGCACAAGAACAAGGGATGAAACCCACACATAAGAAATAAATGAAAAGTAGAGAAGAGAAGAGGTGCAAGGGAAAACATTATTGTGCAAAACCACATAAAATGAGAACATGACTAATGCTTCAAGAAGGTAGTTATCTAAAATTTATAATGATTATCTAAAACACACTAGGTGAAGTCAAGCATATTTTTATAAATTTCATAGTACAAGTTTGTAGGTGCACTTGAATGATCCAAAAAATGTCGATCCTTGTGCATGTGTACACCATAACCTAATAACCCTAGTTCTCAACCATATTCAAATGAGAACAATGAAAACTAACTTCAAATGAACCCATGAAAAGAGTGACAATAAATTATAAGTTGGAGATAAATGTACCTTCAAAAATAGCTCTTCTTTTGTCAAAATACATCTTCTTTTGTCAAAATAAGTCTTCTTTTGTCAAAATAAGTCTTCTTTTGTAATTTCCTGAATTTCCTTGAATTGAAAAAATAATAATAATAAAATATATTTATATAGATGCTTTTCGGCTTTACATATTTCGACCGACAGACTGTCAGCCAAGCATGTTCCCGTCGGAAGGGTTTCGGTCGAAAACCCTTTGACTGGAACATGCTCAGTCGAAAACGGTTTGGCCGAAATTGTCTAGTTGGCATCCTACTTGGCAAGCAACTCAGCTTTTTCAATTTTATGAAACTTTCAACTTCAAGTTAGAATGATTTTTTTTTAAAACAATTATACCCTTTTGTAGAGCTCAGAGTGGTGAATCCAAATATGTATTTTTTTTTAAATTTTGATTAAGTTTTACTATATATATTTTTAAACAATGCAAGTAGGTTTCTAAAGTTAAGAAAGAGGCTGATTAGAAATTAAAAAAATAGTAAAAATATTTTAAAAAATGAAAAATATATGGTGTAGTATAGGAGAGAATCCTCTTCAAAAGGGCATAATTTTTTTTTTTTGAAAATGATTAAAAAACTAGACAATAGTTGACATCAAATGAAGACTATCAAATTCTGGTAAGTTTGACTTTAAAACTTTATTATGAGAAAAATATACATCGAAATTTGATTTTTTTTCCATGCAAGTTAGATATGGAAGTACTTATTTGGAGAAAAAAATTGTGGGAAAATGAAGTTTTTTTCAATTTTTTCTTGATGTCAATTGAACGTCACCTTTTCTTGAAATTTTTAGCATTAGCAAATTTATCAAACCTTTGCTAGAGGATAGGTGTAACACCAATCACCTAAGAAATAACTCCAATACGTTAAAGAATGGAGTTCTTTCGAAACCAACTTGCACTTCTCCATTCATAAAATCTATTCAACTATATTTTCCACATAGGATTGTTCAAAACCAAAAGCATTTAAATAAACAAATTAATTCGTGCATGTTTGGTGCGGCTTTGTAATTTCCTAGGGGTAAATTAAAATTTCTTCGTTTTAATGTATTTGTATGTAGGGCATGGTCTATATCTTGATGAGCATTCCTTCTTACTACTAGGTATGAATTATTATGATCTAAAAAATCTTGCTACTCCTTTAGTATCCATTGTACTATGAATTTCATTATATAATCCCTAGCATAATAGCTCTCATTTTACATGTCTTAAGATAAACCATATATCTACTTTGAATAGGTGACATTCAGATTCATTTGACAAAAACCATGTATTCCCTTTGTTCTTCTCTATTATTGGCAGGGCCTAAACATATAAACAAGAACTAGATAACAAATTTTAATAACATATGAC
Source organism: Sequoiadendron giganteum (assembly GCA_007115665.2). Classification (NCBI taxonomy): domain Eukaryota; kingdom Viridiplantae; phylum Streptophyta; class Pinopsida; order Cupressales; family Cupressaceae; genus Sequoiadendron; species Sequoiadendron giganteum. The sequence goes on from CM021105.1 coordinate 610,283,573, forward strand.
AATGTTTTTCCATCTATCTTATGCTATAAGTGCAATTTTAGTTTATAAATAGTTATAATTACAAGAAAATGTTACTCATTCACAACCAGTGCACACCATAGGGTGCAATACCTACCCTTTTGAATTCATAGTGAGCATCTCCTTGAATTGCCTCCAAAAGTCTTTCCGCACCCTTAATCATGTCTAAAATACCACATCTAGCTCTCAAGCACACTCAACTACCGTGCACCTAGCTATGATTTTCCATCCTACTCTTCTTCCAATCTCAATCAACCTCCTCTACTCATGCTTTTCTATTTTTTATGCACCATAATCTACCCAAAAATGTGTTTCAAGGAATCCATGGCTTTTCCTTCTACTCTACATGCCAACATTTTCCCTAACTTGTGATATTTTTTGCGAAAGAAGCAACACCATGCCCTCTTAATTCAAAAAAAAAAATGTCCTCCTTCACCTACACCATTCGTCTTTATTTTAGGCTCTCTCCCAACTATGAGAGGAATTGTTAACTCCTTAATCCCTTTCCTTTGCCTTTGTTGGGTCCTTTTAGTGAAAATGCCTTGACCATAACTTATTTTCTTTTATATTTTTCATTCCATATATTGTTATTTCACATTAATTCCTTCTTTTACTTTTATTTCTAACATTACTTATTAAATACCAATGCTTATGGTTATGAATAGGTTGTGGGTTGACAATCTCCTTATCATGAACAATATTTTTATTTTTTGCACCTTAATAAATGATTAAGACAAAGGTGTCCTTTTGTAGTGCCCCTCCCATTTGCAACTTGTTGATGGGGATCTATGTTTCAATGCCACAATTTCCTTGTGATTTTTGTTGTGGTTGTATTCTTTCTCTGAATGGTGTGTATGAACCACCACATGTTCGAGACAAGGTTCACCAACATGTCAGTTGTTGACATTTTATATGTTTATATGCCTGGCTTAGATGATCCTTGTGCTTTCCTTGTGGTGAGTTATCCAAGATGATTACGTGATGTGACATTGGTGAGTTTTCCAAATGTGGATTTGTGATGCGACATTGGTGAGTTTTCCTAATGAGGTTTATGTGATGTGACATTGATGAGTTTGTCGAATGATGGTTTTGTGATGTCATTGGTGTTTATGCCCAATGAGGACTTGCATTTAATCTTATTTGTGATTGAGCCATCTTGTGATATTGGATGAGTTCTTTATATGATGTGTATTTTGAGTGAATTTTTCGTGTATGGTGTGTGTGTAATTCCTCTCCCAATGTGTTTGGTGTGAGTGTTGAGCTTGTGTCCCATGTGACTGTATCCTAGCATAATAGGAGTGGGTCCTTTTGATTCCATGAGGTTAGGTGACATGGAAACCACCATTGAGGATTATAGGATCATGGTGGAGTCGATGATGACTTCAATTTGGCAAAGGTTTCCCATGCCTCATTTCATGCTTTCTTCCATTTGTTGATTATGATGTAATTGCATATGTAAAGGACATTTCAGTCCTATTTTATGCAATTACATAATAATGTGATGTATTAGACCTCTCTTCAAGATGAATTGCAGTCCATGGATAATGGATTTGTGTAATTATTTGTAGTTATGTGACTCGATGTTGGGATCAAGAACGATTGTATTATGGATGCTTATGCTAATGTAGTGTAATGATAAAATGAACTTAGGAACATTTCATTTGGGGTTTAAAATGAATTTAGGAATTATTTAAATTGGGTTTAGAAATAATGCAAGTGTCTTCGAGCAGTCTTGGATGGTGTTGTGGACCCATCATGTAGTTATCCTAAGTTCCTAAAAGCTTGTTGCTAAAACGTTGTCATTTAGGGCTCTCCTAAAGCCTCTTATGAGGCCCTGTAAAATCCTAAATGTGTTGTATCTTTTAATTTTAGAGTTTTCTTGCTTATGTAGGAGTTAGGGTTATTGGGGAGGTATTAACACTCCTCCCGACCTTCTCCTTCACTTTTCAGTAGTGTTTAGCAATCAAGGAAATCAAACTCTTTGTTTGAACTGAGTTGTGTTTTGTTTTTTTTGAGTTCATAGGTGTTGTAGACCTATTTTGGTGGTTCCTTAGTGCTTGGGGATCCTGGAGGTCCTTCCCTAGTCTAGGAAAACTCATTAGCCAGGACACTAGTGCCCCTATAAGGAAATCGCACTTGGAATGTGTGTCAAGGACACAAGTTCCTAAAATGGACTTAAGCACCACAATAGGACACAGGTGCCCCTATAGGACACCATTGTTGAGAACTGGTGTCTCATGATTTATTGTTTTCTATCCTTTGTCGATGACAGTTGCTTTGGGGCCTGGTATGAGAAAAATTTGTGAACAAAATTTGTTCTCCATGGTCTCGTGAGTCTAGGGATGTTTAGAGCATGACAGGCTATGTGTTTTCATTGATAAATTATGAAATCTCCTTGAATTGGGAAGCATGTGGTTGTTTGGAAGTGACTTGTTGACATTCTAGTTAGTAGAGAGTTTGTGCCTCCTATTTAGGTAACCTCTTGTGAAGGTTGGCCTTGGTGTGTCTAGTTAGTAGAGAGTTTGTGCCTCCTAGCTAGGTAACCTCTTGTGAAGGTTTTCCTTGGTGTTTAGAGTTTTTAAGTGTGTCTAGATGTGGGCTAGATGTTGATGATTCCCTCATCCTATCCTAGTGTGGTGTTGTGAGAGAATACATTGTGGATTAGCAACTAATTTCTGTATAAGTGTCATCTTCTCCCTCGTATGTTTGAAATGGTCGATTTATCCCATGAGCATTAAATCTTTCATTGTTTCCACTTTTCTTATGCAATAGTAAGGTCTTCTTGTTGTTGTTGTCATTGTGTCATTTTGTTTCAAATGCCACTTGTGTGCACGTTGTTGTGTAATTGTGACATGTATTAATGGCCTTGTTATCATTGTTTGAAAAAAATATTTCATTAGGTTTTGTTTTGAGCATGTTGGATTGAGGCATTAGACCATCACTGAAATAGTTTTTGACACTCATTCGATAGAGTTGGGGAACCCCTTGGACTACTACCAATAAATCTTATAGAATGTTTATGGGGGAGGTAAGAGGTTGCATCAACCATCATTCTAGAGCAAGTGGCTAGTTGAGGTTAATGGACACAACTTGCATTTAATAGGGAAATTCATAGTTAGGCGACCTCTCTAGGGTGATTCGATCTTCGAGTTACAAAGATAGGATTAAAAGGATTAAGGACTATTCTAAGGATAGGTTGTTAGGCCTACTTTTGTTGCACCCCTACACCTGCAAAACTACTCAAATTCTCACACACAAGCAATGTCATAAATGCGACCATGTCATAAATTAAAACAAACCACTTGTTTCAATATTCAATTACTCAAAAATGATAATAATTAGCAATTATAGTATTAAGTTTATAGCCTTAATCATTAATTTTGTACAACATTAAAATAGATAGAGCACAATAAAATTATGGTTTTCACCTTAGTCCAAATTACATTGGGACATTAGGCCTTAACACAAAAATATAGTATAAATGATAATATAAAGTTTGCAGGGATGTGACAAGATCTTCTCTACAAAAAAACCCTGATAGTGATTTTCACCACTAGTTGTCATTTATGGGTTTTCGAGCTAAGAAAAAATACATGGGTGTGAAAATCTCTTTCCTGCATAAGAACAAATTCATAATCAAATTCATAATCAAGCTACAAAACTACAATAAACTTCTTGAACATGATAAAATTAAAATGAATACAATATTGTACAATAATTTTGTATGCAATATAATGTCTACTAAAATTGCATTCTAAAACAAAATACTCTAGCATTAACTAATATTCTAAGCAATCACATGGAGTTAGGGTTTAGCAGCCATTCTATCTAATTCTGCATCTTTTGCATTTTCCACTTGAACTTGACAGCAAATTGCCAATAACACATGTTTCTAATATATATAATCTAGATGATACATGTGGTAGTTACCGAGTCCAACTATGTTTTATATGTTTAAGAAAGAACATACTTCATCTTTTTTTTCATTGGATATGTTTTTTATTCCCACAATTTAAGGTATTCACAAGGGGCTTGGTGAAGTTTACAATAGTATTTAATTATTAATTTTTGATATATTGTAAAAGATCATGTTACAAATGACAAATTCACCCAGAACTTAATGACAAACCAGGAAAATAAATAAAGAAGAATCTAGAAGAGGAATAGAACCATGAACATTTGTGGGTGGGATATTATCCATGAGGATATCATCTGGAATTGGAGGATCATAAGGATCTTTTAATGCTTCCCAGAGCAAATGGGCAAAAATGGGAAGACAGACAGATACCAAAGATTTTTTCTAGGGTAACTGTCCCAGCAAATTTATCACATATTGTAAGTCCCAAACATTTCATGCAGTTGGAAGCTCTGAATTTCAAAATTTCTCTCTTCCAAATACGTAACTCTAAAGGAGATATTTGAGGGGAATTTAATGGTGGAATAATTAGAATGGAATTAGTCTATGCATCAAGAAGGCCAGAGTAATCTTATGTTGATGAAAATTAGCTGTTTCACATTCCTTACACAAATGCACATCCACCATCAGAATATGATGCCATTCGGTCTTGTTTTGATCCAGCTTCAACATGTTTCAACCGGAAAAGACATTTTCTCAGTTGTAAGGTTGTGTTCTGCGATTTGCTTTGATCCCAGATACCTTCAGCATTCACTTAATGCAATTTGGCTGACAAATGGGTATTAATTTTTTTTCTTTCTTTTTTCTTTTGGATATATCCTTCAGTAATAGATGACTGTTTTACTATGTATTTTCTGTGTAGACTGCGTAGTTTCGATATATTCCAAATTGCCCGTGAGGGATTAACTTATTCACAGTTCAATTGGAAAATCCTGAATGTTCTGTTTTTCCTTCCTGCAGCTGTATTTGAGAGTATGTAAATGAATGTCAAAGAGTTAGACCATAGGCGAAACTTTGCCCAAAGTGGAGAAAGGTAAGAACTTTCGAAATATATATCCGTAGAAAAATTACTCCCAAAATTTGGGAAGCGAAGACATCACGTTTGTATACAACATTGAACTAAATATTAAGAAAATAATTATTAAAGATATGGGTTTTGTGCCTTTTCAATCAACCAAAAAAATTGACTCTTACTTGACCAACCCAGAAATGTCAGGCTGCTCAGTTTTCAGGACACAAAAATCGATTGTTTTTGGAACTGGAGTACATTTATGGTTCAACCTTTTGATCAAGAATTCTCAATTCAATCTTGGCATGCCTCCCAAGCATTTAACATTTTAGAGTCAGTTCACAATGTTGGGCATGTCTTCTAGTTCTTGATAGAAGAAACAAAGTGCACACATTCTAGAGCACCACTGAATGGTGTTCACACTATTTTTTTTTGGCAAATATGGAAATTTCCTTTCCAAAAGTTGTATCAAAGATTATTCCCCTGCATGCCAGTGGGCTTATTGCTGAGATCAAAGTTGTGATTTGAAAGTTCATTGTTATTTCTAATTTTGACCTAATTTTTCACTTGTATCAATATCAAAACCTTAAGTTGGAATCACACATAAATTGTCAAATTGTTTCTTCTCATTCTGCAACTCTTCTTTTTCATTGCTACAAGCATGTCCAATGGCTGTAAAATTTTCCTTTTAAGTTTTTATCATGCAAGATTTGGATCCTTCAAGACTTGTGTGTAATTAGTCTAAAATATTTGGACAATTCATTGTGATTATTGAATTGGATTGCAAATCGCCATGTCCTAATATCAAGAATCTGATTTGCCACCGAAACTACCACACTTAAATTCAGTCACCCTTATAATTTCTAATTTCCGACTAAGTGAAATGTTCCTTGTTAAGTGCTCTCGTATTCTAATCACCACATATCTATTGACACCTTTTCTCAAATAATTTATTGAGCTCTGAAGAACATATTCTTGGATAGTTCATGGTGATAGTTGCGCCTCAAACATGCAATGTTAAGTTAGTTTATGCTCAATATTTTATAATTAAAGCTAACCTGCCCCCACTGACAAGGCCATCTGCAGCGGTTTCCAGAAATGCAGATACTCTTTGGCTTCCTTCTGGTGCTATTCTCAGAAGTTCAAATATCCTGACCTGTAAAAAATTGCAAACCAAAAAAAAAACTCGTTTGAGGGCATCTATGTGCATGTACCTGTCTGTGCACTGTGTATTACAAACGAAAGTCAATAAAAATACGAAAGAAAGAATCAGATGTTTAACCTACCATATTTCTTGTCAGAAAGCGACCAAGGGATGTTAGACGAAAACTACTGAGAGAAAAATGACTTGTATCTAATGGTAAATACCATGGCACTGGTGATGATAGTGCACGGTCTTCTGCAAATAGAACCTGCAAGAAATAAAACTCATTAACAATATGCAATTTTAAATCGCTTTACTATATGTTTAATATCCACAATTTTTTTGAAGAATGTTATGACATTTATTGCAATTGTGTGGTTGGAATTGCAAATATCTAGCTGCAGCTTTTGTTGGGTAAATTTTAAAGTATATATTAAAGTTTGGCAGGTGGCCACAACATTGAAATTGGTTTTCTGTTTCAATGAGAAAATTTACAGTCGATGAATTGAAGCTATAAGAAAGAACATATCTACCAAATATGAAAATTTGTCTTTCCTATATTGGACAAAGTGTTGGATAGACATTGAAATGGAGCACCAAAGTCAGGATTGCTAAAATGTCCTCATCAACCAGTTTTTACACTCTGCAACTGTAACGACCTGGTATATATACCTAATTATGCTCATGCTTATGGAATAAACAAACATCATAAATACTACCTCAAATCCAGCAGATTTTAGAGCTTCTAGACACTGATTTGTGGTGCGGATATCAGAAAGCCCATTCCCGAGTTCAATCTCTGCCTGTCATTTATTAATTATGATTCATGACACAACAAAAATCAGATATACTAGTTTCTTTTGGAAGTACTATGTTTGAATAGTCTATGATTCTGCCATAATTTAATACACAGACAAACTTGATTTGGGCGAGTCCAAACCTTAATCCTCTGGTGTTCTTCATTCTTTGGATCAAAAGAGTCAGTCATACACCACTCATATGCTGCAAATAGCTGGCCAGGCTTAAGTACTCTTTTTATCTCTTTATAGCAGCCAACCTTACTCACCAGTTAAATAAAGTTTGTGAGCATTGAGAATAAGGCATTCTAGTCAAAATGTAGGATACTATAAAAAGCAAATGAGACACTAATGCCATCTTTTCAGGCAGTTACAAAACAAATTTCATGAGAAGCATAAATTGCAAAAAAGCAAAATTCCAAATCTTAGTCAGTGGCTAAATTTTACATACTTACCAAATCAGGGGCATGACAAGTAGCCTCAATTGCATATATTGCATCAAAAGAATCATTTGAAAAAGGCATCTCCATGAAATCTCCCTATAAATTATATATCACAAATCAATTCTCCAACAGATATACTCTCATGACCAAAATGTTGAGAGAAAACAACTGAGTTAACAGGCAATGAGCAACCTTCAAGCATTTTGGTGTTGCTGTATGTACACATCTTTTTATCACTAATTATAAATAGGTTGACTTGATCCTCTAAGCTGTATTGAAACTAAGAAATCAATAATTTCTACATTTAACAATAGGATAGATTATTTACCTTTACAAAGTCACAGGTTTTGTCCAGTCCACAAAGCCTGTTCAGTTCCTGCAAATGAAAAAGAAGACATTTTCAATAAAAAAACTAAATCTGAAGCATTCATTTCATGATATTGTATGTCCAAATGAGACTATTTATAAGGAGAACTTACTGTTCCTCTTGCTATTTGGTAAGCATTATTGTTCAGGCCTGTTACCGAAGTGCAACTACATACAAAGTCACATGGTAACGAGGTTAGATAATTCTCCAATTGAGGTAGAGATGTTTTGCATGCTATTGAGAAAATTAACCATAATGCATATATGTTATATCCACTGAATATCTAACAGTGATTACTAGGGTAAAGGCAAAGAATAATTTGTTAAAAAAACAAACGAATGAGGCTATGCTTTTGATGCCCAGTGTGGAATTAGGAGCTACAGAACTTCCTTTAGTTGCGCAAACAACAATAGCAATAATCTTTAAATTGTTCCACCAATCAGAATCTTAGCTTAAATCTGAGTTGCTAGATTATTGAACATCTTTTCTAAACGCAGGAGGGATAGAAGTCGTTAACTAAGTGTGTAAAGCTATTAGTTTGTCTATAGGTTTTAAGATCAAAATTAATGAGGAGTTATGCCTTTTTTTATTATCTTTTTATCTTTTAATCTAATAAACATTTTATCAAGAATATGTTAAGGAGTAAAGGCAAAGTTCTAATAGCATTCATATATATATATATATATATTTATTTCTTTGTATCAACATGATTAAAAATGGTGAATCTCATCAAGTAAAAGTAGGAAGAGTGGTATCTTAAAACTACAAGGAATGGAGCACATGAGTATAGAAAAGTGAGTAGTTTTAAATAATCTTGGGGATTCAATTAAAGAAGATCCCACACACTCTACTAATGTTGACAAATTACTTAAGTTTCAAAAACAAGATAAAAGAGCATTGACACTATTAAAATATTCTTGTTCTACGCAAGTCATCATTTGAATAGAAACCATTAAATAAAGTTCGGAAAGCTTGAAAAAAATCAAAGAATTGTGTGTCACACAATTGACCTATAAGAAAATTGATCTCCTAATGTAATTGCCAAATCCTAAACTCAATGTTGATGAAGATACTTTTGAATACATTTCCAAGATAAAAAGCTTGAAATAAAAATATTGCATGCAAGAAAATTAATGATGACATGCTAGTCTCTATTATTTGAATGGGCTCAATTCAATTATACAATTTTTTTATAAATTTTGAGACTAAGTGGTAAAATCAATACTGTAACATTTGATTCCATCTATGAAATGCTTACTCAACATGAATGTCAATTTGTAAAGAAGACAAGTTGTAAGCTTATACAAAGGAAGGAAAATACAAAATAGAGAAGAAACGTGGGAAAACGAAACATTTTCCAAAGAATTTTTAAAATTATTCTCCACATTCCTCCAAACATAAACATTGACATAAGCACAAGCGTGCATCTTGGCCTCAGTATTACTCAAGTGACTCTTCCTCGTCTACTAGTTCTAGTAGTCACACAAGAAAATAAAAATTCTACAATTGCAATGGCATATGACACTATGTGGATGTATGCCCTCCTATAAAACCATTGACCATTCTCTAGATGTACACATAAGACATAAGAACACTAAGTTTCTCACTCTAATAGAGCTTCTTTTGATTACTCTAGTTATCCGTAGACATCATCTCACCACGAAACATCATAAATAGATGAATTATATGAAAAATATTTTGAGTGACAAAGTCTATGGGTCAAAAAGAAGGTTGGAGGATATTTCCTTTCTCCAATTAGCTTCTTGGCGTAAATGAGCTCATTGGTGAAAGACAATTTCAATAGGAGCAGTTGTATTCTCTTTTAGTTTGATAGTTGTGGGTAAACCCATAATAGTGGTGTACAATTTTGATGAGGAAGGAAATTTGTAAAAATGCTCACACATTCGAAATTTCATGTTTTTAAGGGTTCGTTCGAACTAGGGGGTTCACACGAACCTAAAAGAGGGGTTCGGTTGAACCCCTAGTTCGAGCGAACCCCCTTTTGCATGGTGGGTTCGCTCAAACCCTATGATGTCACGTTTCTTCATAGAAACAAATGGAAAATTAAAAAAAAGGGGGGTTCGAGTGAACCCCCCCTCGAACGAATCCCCCTTCGCCTGAACCCCCCTTTGAACGTGTAGACACATAAAAATGACCAAGGCCTGCAAGCAATATTTTATCACCTTTTGCCCTAGCATAATTATGACATGTTAATTATGTTTTTAACCACCTTCAACTATTAATTAAATTCATAATCTTTCAGTCTTCATGATTATTAAATAAATAAATCTTATTTATTTATTTTAATATGTCACTAATTGTCAAAGTCTTCTAATAATTAAATAAAGTCATCAATTTATTTAATTAATCCTTATCATTAATGTCCTCCTGATTATTAAATAAATATATTTTAATATATTGATTTAATATGTCACTAATTTCTAAATCCTCTCTTAAGTAAATAAATTCAGATAATTTATTTAATTAATTAACTACTTCTTCTAAATTAAATAATTATTTTTAATTATTTAATTATGGCATGTGACACTTCTATATTTTTAAATAAAAAAATTCATTTAAAAATATCTCACATGGTTAACTGATTCTTCATTTAGTAATTAATTTCAAAAATCAATTACTTATTATCTCACAAAATCTTTATTTTGAATTAATTTAATTCAAAAGGGAAATATTCTTCTACAAATCAAGTAATTGCTAAAATTATTGATTTTCTAAAATCTCATCCTCCTGTCTTATGATTTTTACTAATTTCATCTCAACTGTCATATTCAGTCTTGATTTAATTCATTTAATTAAATCTTATTCACACATATGGGTATTTTTTCCTAACCCTAAATGAGAGTTGTCTTATTGAATCTTGACCTTTGATTCTAGGGCATTCCTCAATCTCTCATCTCGTCCATCCATTTAAGATTGCATTTTCTATAAAATGACAATCTTGATCTCATTTTTGGGATCGATCACTTAATCTATTATTTATTTTTGATTATCTCAGTTTGACATTTTCATATCACACATAGGCATATTTAATAATTTGCATAGATTTATTTATAAATCCTTCAAAGGCATTTGCTTAGGCTAGGCATATAGAGTTTTCTCACAAATATGAGGGCATCCATCATAACAACAAGCTTGAGGAGGTACAATGGAACTAGTCATGGAGGAGAGAAATGGGTGAGACTCTTCTAGTTTCATTCCTTTTCTTTCATATTCTCCTTTGCATTCCATTGAATGATTATTATTATTGCATGCATTGTTCTAACCAAGATCTGTGTTGCAGGAAATATATTTAGATCATTACATTGGTGAACCCGACAATCTAACACACATCTTGTAGGTTTTCGTACGGCTTCACATTTATTTTTTTGTAGGTACAGGTGCATGGAACGCCACAACCACAGGCTCATGCGATGCAATTGCTCTGTTGAACCACATTTGCCCTCGCTAACGACGCATTCGCCACAGTGCCACACATTTGCAAGCACCAGAACCGCAAACGACATCCTGAGCCACATCTGAAGAGCCAATTACCTGAGCCACATCTGTCGAGCCGCATCTACCAGAGTGTGCTGCATTTGATTGGTAAAACTTCATTTTTGAGAATTGTAATCTGGATCCAACGTGACCGCGAACAGTCTTTATTTTTGAAGGGATTAAAATAAACCAACCCTAGGGTAGACACTTCATTTAAAATTTACCAATCCTAGGATAAGCAATTTAATTGGAATTTATCAACCTAGGATAGTCACCACATTTTACTTTTGTTTGGTTAAAATGAACCCCATGTTTTTGTGAAGCAATATCTTCACTTAGAATAGAAAAATTTCATTTGGGTTTAAAACTGAACATTTGTTTACTGTGTTTGTTGGATAATAGGTATATGCTCTCCCATTTACTGGGTGATCAAAAATCCAAACTTATCCATTTTTATTTTCAAGCATGTCATGTTTTATTACAACCTTTAGAAGGCCTGTCGTAATGGGAAAAAGTACTCACCCTATGGGAACGACCTAAGTGGGAACAACCAAAGCCAAGTTTTCCAACCCACTAAAATCAAAAGTGAATTTTGGGGAAACCCATATTCAACGGCAGTAGGCAAGATAACCATCCCCAAAATATTTGTTCTAAAGATTGGGAGGTCTCCTGAGGGAGTTTATCTATTTGCCACGCCGAACGGAAACCTTGACTAAAAACCATAGTGTAGAGGCCAGCTGTGTTAGTATCCAGACATTGTTTCAATCACGGTGCAAGGGGAGGGAAGAATCTCTCCCCAAGACACTCACCATATAATCACCATAGACAGTTTTCTCAGGGGATTCGGTATCCACTTCCGTCACCTTGAGTACGCACCTGGAAAAGATAAAAACACAGGCGCCCTCTAGGGGGTGACATGGCTGTGTGAGTCGATGTGATTTTAAGATGTAGACTGTGATTGCGATGATGACCTTTTGACTATTAAAGAGTGAGTCTATTTGAATTAGTTTAGTTTCTATGTGTGTGTCAACTATTTTCAAACAAACCTCAACAACAAAACATCAACACATTTGGATCAAAAACTTGTCAAATCGGTCAAACTGTTTTCTATTTTCTAGAATTTAATTCAAGCGACACAAGTGCTTTGTTAAAACCGCAATCGCTATCTTTGAGCCGCAATCGCTCTTCTGGGTCGCATTTGCAAACTCCTGAGCCGCAATCGCTTTGTTGAGTCGCATTTGCTACATCCTAAGTCACATTTGCACTATCAAATTTCAATCGCCTCGGCAATGCCGCAATCGGCTCACTTGACGCATTTGCCTAGTCCAATGACGCATTTGCTCTGCTGAACCGCAACTGAAACAACCTGAGTCACATTTTCTAGTATCAAACCACATTTTCTTAATTAAGTTGCATTTGCAAGTCCTAAAACTGCAATCGGCTATTACTCGACGCATTTGCCGGGTCAAACGACGCATTCGTTAAATTGAACCGCACTTGCATATTATGTGCCGCATTTGCTAGTGTCAAACCACATTCGCTATACTGAGTCGCATTTGCAAGTTTGAAAACTGCAATCCACTGTCATTCAATGCATTTGCCTGATACAATGCCGCATTTACAATTTCGAACTGGAATTGCTTACAACGTCGCATTTGCCATTTTCAGAAAATTTGCTAGAATCTTGCAACGCACATGCTTTATTGCAATGCATTTGCTTTAGTGAAACACATTTTCTTCTTGGAATGATGTATTTGATAGTGCACCGCATCTGAAACTTCAAATGATGCATTTTCTTGTCATTTGGAAAAATAGATTTCCTGTAAAAAACTAGAGGCTAAACTTCTTCAAGCATATTTTCCTAGCATCTTTTTCCCAGTAGTCTCTATCTAAAACCAACAAAACAACTTGTCTAGGTCATCCATCTTTGCATTTTTATTTTCATTTAGCGTGCAATCCATCATCATCTTCATAAGCAAAGTCTTAAGTCCTCAAATTTACACCTTTGGGATAGGCAAACTTTCCTTCCTTTGTCAAACCATTGTCTCAAAAATACATTGTCATTGGACCAAGTCAAAACAAATCAATCTTAAGTCATTGTACTTTGGTGAGTTATTTCCAATTCATAAATCTAGTGTGTAAATCTCAGCTTGTCATTTTATCATCTTGTCCTTCAAATTAGTCCTTTGACAATCCAAATTGAGACATTTGGCCAGACTTTGAGTGGTTAGAAAACCTTTCCTAAAGATCATTCAACATAAGGTATCCCCTTTTATCACTTTGCATTGTCACTTTGCATAGTCTTAGTCTCATTCCATCCACCATCATGTCTTCAAGTCACTATGGCATGCTTGCTAGTCAAATTGAATGCCAATTCAATAGTAAGGGTCAAGCACAACTTGCTAGAGACTTCAAAACACTATACCTCCAATGTAAGTCCAAATACACCTCAACCTCTAGTCCTCCATCCATCTATCCCTCTTACCAACAATCCACAAGTCCTAGTCCTCTATCAATCTACTATCAAGGGTCCCCTAGCACCATCCATGGCACTGAGTCACAACAAAATTTCCAATAGACATACCCACCCTAACTTTGACAAGGGAAATCATCTATCCATCAATCTAGTCCAAGCCTTCACGTCATATTCTAGTCCTCCATCCACGTCATATTCTATTCCTCCATCCACATCATATCCTAGTCTTTCATCATATCCTAGTCCTCCATTCATGACAAATTCTTGTCATACAGCCATGTCATATCCTAGTCCGTCATACACCAACCCATTTCAAGACAATCTATTTTGTCATGAAAACATATCTAGTCATGGTCTCCAAAGTCCCATCTCCTTGCATACACTTGAGGATACATGTCAAGAGGCAAGTCCAAAGCACAACATTATAACATCACCATCATGTCAAGATCAAAGTAGTCCATTCCATGACTCCATCTTTACGTCCATTCAAGAAGTCCTCCTAGACAATAACGACATACCAAATATACTTATCCTTGGTCAAGAGTCCATCCAAAACCATTTCATTCAAGATGACCCAATCCTTGACCAAGATCCTATTTCCAATTAGGACATTCAAAACACACCCATCTTTGATCAAGACACTATCTTTGATCAAGAAGTCCAAAATGATCCACTCCTTGACCTCCATGCCATTCACAATGAAAAGCTTGAAGACGATTCCATTCAAACTTGAAGTATTGACACTCCCAAAAGTGAGACACTTGCCTCCATGGGACACATAGATGATCTACCACTAGAACAAGAGTATTCTAGCATGGACATATTTGAAAATGATCAAGCTATAGCTGAATTCAGTGGGTTCTATGACAATAACCATGAAGACGGTTTTGACATAGACTTGGAAGCACCAACGAAATCATCAGAGTCTGACATGTCACCTAATCAGACTAAAGATATTAATCAAAAACCTATCCAACATGTCAATAAAGCTATAACATCGTATCAATTAGGATCATCTATCTTTTTCAGAGCAGGATTTCTTAAAGAGGAGAAGATTTCAAGCATTAATTTCCCCAATAAGAATGGGTTAGCATCTTGCTTCCAAAGTAACAGGTATCCCATCACAAACAAAATTTTTCAAAACATGCATTATCAGGGAAAAGGATTAGGCCTACACAAGCAAGGAATTCTAGAACCTGTACAAGTTAAGCACATTACAGACAGCAAAGTCTTGGCTATCCATCAGTTGAAAAATCAAACGACGTTAGTGGTCCCTCCTCGATATTGGGGGCAACTTTATCTAATACAAACATCAAAGTGGGTATCATGAGTAGTCCTTGTCATAAGATTGTTGCCAATACCCCTTCCCTCCACACCCCAAACCATCATCCCATCTTGAATAAGCCTTCCATTTGGAACTAACAAAATTCTTACAAATACAAAATCCAAAATCAAACGTCAAAGGCCATCAAATCAGACGAAAATTAAAGTGGACAAATGAAGCTAAAATGGATCCCAAAAAAAAAAAGGATCAAGTCAAGAATCAGGCAAAGAAAATATGCCAAATTCAAAATTCAATCAAAATGTGGAGCCACAACACAAGAGGACTCCAACATACAATACATGTCCACCCCCTTCAAAATGGCCATCAAGCAAGACATATAAAAGTGTTGGTTCCAAATGCTATCCAAGATCCAACCTCCATCATCCATTACCCCAAGTTTGGAGAATAAAAATAGCTACATCCAAACATCCAACCAACCCATCCATGTCCACCATCATCCGTCATAATCTTACATCCTCCTTAAAGTCCAAACATCCCATGTTACAAATCCGTTGCATTTTGGCAGCAACTCTCTATCATAAGGACTCTCATGGCACTCTATTGCAATGTGCGTATTCAGATAAGGCCAACCCTAGTATCAACAAGGATCACAATGACATTAATCAGGTGTATGCAAGTGCTATCATCCTGACAAGGCAACTACTTCAGAAAGGTCATTATTGGCATGTCATGGCACCAGTATCCACATCGGCATTGTCAAAAACTTCAGCACAATCAATGGCCATATAAAGCATCAAGGCTATCCGGCAAAAATACAAAAAAATCAGAAAAAATCATCCCTTGATGAAAACCTGGCAAACAGGCGTCTCGGTGACACCCAAAAATAAATAAAAATTAGAAAATATTAAAAATAGTAAAGAGAAAATTTTTGTCCAACGGTGAAAACCTGGCAAACAGGCGCCTTGGATAAATACCATGATGAAAACCTGGCAAACAGGCATCATGTGTAGAATAAATCATCTATGTGCACCATTGCACTTGGGGGCAAGTCATCTCATCTCCCATTCCCTTCACATGAAATTTCCATCCACCCATCTTAGCCCTATCATGTCCATCCATTTTCCTACCTACTTTGATCTTGACAAAGACTAAGGCACAAACACAAATCATGCTTTGGAATTTTTTTGACATGTCCATCCTTTGGTCATACACTAGTCACAAAGTATCATGTCATTAACTTCATAGCCTCCATTTCACTATGCAACATCGTCCTCAGAGACCACTATGAGAATTCTCCTGGTCCAAGCCATGCATGTCTCATATCTTTTACCAAAGCCATCCACGATCCTTTTAATACCTATCACCCATCTTGGTTTCTTTTGTCAATGGTCCTACATTCCTCCATCATCCCATTTTAGTCCTCACCAAGTCATTTCAAATACAACAATATGGTACCCTAGCACATTATCCAAAACATTCCTTGGCTTTGTCCCTAGACCTGCTACAGACTTTTATACTCTTGTCATAACATTGTCATCTTCACGTTGTTTCAGGATGTGTCTTTCCCACATCAAACAACATTGTCATCTTCACGTTGTTTTGGGATGTGTCCTTCCCACGTTAAACAACGTTGTCATCATCATCGTCACCCATCAATCGGTATTCAACTTGGCTAGCAACAAAATCATGGTTGTCCTTGGATTCATGTGTGTCGGCATCAGTCACATGCATTTGTCACAATTTTCCACAAAACATCAAAAAATTCAAAAAATTAGAAAAAGTCTCGAAAAAGTCCTACAAATTAAAAAATTTCTTGGAGAAAATACAAAAACATTCAAAAAAGTGTCAAAATCCCAAAAAATAGAGTCAAAGTCAATGCCAGTCCTATCAATTTGGTCAGTTGTGTCAATCAACCTTTGTCATTTGTCCGAACTACGTTGTCTCTGCGCACTTGCTACGTAATCAAGATTCATCTTTGAATCCCCGAGAAATTAGGCCAGTCCTTTAGGTTTGTCAAAATAAAATCATAAGTCAAAAATGGTCAAGTCTATCAAAATAGTCATTCAAAGCGTCAACGTCAAAATTCATTCAAATCAGACAACATAGTCCAATCAATTATACAGTCAGCATCAGTCAGCTTGCCAAAGCATTAGTCAAAATGTCAATCTCTTGTCACTTTTTGGTCCTCTTCAAGATGTGTCCTTCTTGGATTTGGATCTCGTTAAAGTGTCATTTTCCTTTTCAGGATGTGTCCTTCCTGACCTTAGGCACCGTCAAACCGTCAAACCATCAAGACTATCAAGCTTTCAAACAATTAATCTTCGGCAAACAAACATTGGCAATACAAGTAAATGACTGTTAATTTTTGGCTATTTTGTCTTATCTTTTTATTTGACTTGTCTCTTGGTCATGTTACTAGTTACCTCAAGGATGTCCCTTGAAGGATTTAGAGGTGTGATGACGTCTCATGACCTATTTTGTTTCTTGTGACTATTGTTTGTGGATTGTCTTGACAAAAAGACTGGGGCAAATGGGCCTCTAGTATGAGTTAGGACATTCCTTGTCTACGATTGTCTGTTTTGCAAGTGGATGACCTTTCACACCTTGGTATATGTCATACCCTGGTGTTTGTTGTCCATTTGTGTCATTTTTACCTCCCAATGATGATTCGAGCAACACCTATTAGTACCTTGGCAAATATTAAAGGATTTTAACATGCATTTCATTTTCCGCACTAACTTGCATTTCCTTCTATCCTAACATTCATCTTTGTTCTCTCTAATATTTCTTCTAGTCCACATCATTATCATCCTTATCTATCTTTCCTATATAATTTTGTCTTTCATCTTCTAATCCTTTCATCCATTTCAAGAGCATACTCGTGTCCTCTAAACCCAATTGTCCTCTCAAGGGGGCATACCGCTACCTCCTCATCATTTTTCCTCAACCTATTTTGCATTGGAGCATATTCTAGACTTGTTTTCTTTGCCATAATGCGATAAACTACATTATGACAAAGAGGGGCAAATGTAGACACATAAAAATGAGCAAGGCCTGCAAGCAATATTTTATCACCTTTTGCCCTAGCATAATTATGACATGTTAATTATGTTTTTAACCCACCTTCAACTATTAATTAAATAATTCATAATCTTTCAATCTTCATGATTATTAAATAAATAAATCTTATTTATTTATTTTAATATGTCACTAATTGTCAAAGTCTTCTAATAATTAAATAAAGTCATCAATTTATAATTAATCCTTATCATTAATGTCCTCCTGATTATTAAATAAATATATTTTAATATGTCACTAATTCCTAAATCCTCTCTTAATTAAATAAATTCAGATAATTTATTTAATTAATTAACTATTTCTTCTAAATTAAATAATTATTTTTAATTATTTAATTATGGCATGTGACACTTGTATATTTTTAAATAAAACAAATCATTTAAAAATATCTCACATGGTTAACTGATTCTTCATTTAGTAATTAATTTCAAAAATCAATTACTTTTTATCTCACAAAATCTTTATTTTGAGTTAATTTAATTCAAAAGGGAAATATTCTTTTACAAATCAAGTAATTGCTTAAATTACTAATTTTCTAAAATCTCATCCTCTTGTCTTCTGATTTTTACTAATTTCATCTCAACTGTCACATTTAGTCTTGATTTAATTCATTTAATTAAATCTTATTCACACATATGGGTATTTTGCCCTAACCCTAAATGAGAGTTGCCTTATTGAATCTTGACCTTTGATTTTAGGGCATTCTTCAATCTCTCATCTTGTCTGTCCATTTAAGATTGCATTTTCTATAAAATGACAATCTTGATCTCATTTTCGAGATCGATCACTTAATCTATTATTTATTTTTGATTATCTCAGTTTGGCATTTTCATATCACACATAGGCATATTTAATAATTTTCATAATAGAATTACCTTTCTAGTTTGCATAGATTTATTTATAAATCCTTCAAAGGCATTTGCTTAGGCTAGGCATATAGAGTTTGCTCATAAATCTGAGGGCATCCATCATAACAACAAGCTTGAGGAGGTACAATGGAACTAGTCATGGAGGAGAGAAATGGGTGAGACTGTTCTAGTTTCATTCCTTTTCTTTCATATTCTCCTTTGCATTCCATTGAATGATTATTATTATTGCATGCATTGTTCTAACCAAGATCTATTTTGCAGGAAATATATTTAGATCATTATCCTATGTCTGAATTACAATTGGTTTGACTTTGAAACTTGATTAAGAAAAAAATATTCAATAAAAAACTATGAGACCAAATGAAAGTGCTAGATATCATAGTTACAAATCTACATTCGAAAAAATTAGAATTTTATCCTTCATACAAAAAAAATTATGTTGTATACGGTGAGCGTCACTTTTTTAAAATGTTCTTTTCTAAAAAAAACCAGTTTTTGGGGGAGATGGAAAAAAAAGTGCAATCTGATTTCAAAAATTTTGAAAAAATTATTTCTAGAATCTACAAACAAAATGTGATGAGACTCTAGTTTGCATCATCTTCAAATTCCTCACAGTTTAGCCGCTATAGGTTCCCGAATATGAAGATTTAGTTAAAAATAATAACTGCAGTGTCTAGTTTGGCCAAAAATTGTAAACCACTATTGTGGGATCACCGTAGTTGTTCAATTTTGGTTTCCTATTCAAGTTTTGATGAGGAGAAAAAAATGTTTCTTGGATTTGTTGTCAATCGTAAAGACTTGTTTCCTCTTGTTTGATAAGGGTGAAGAGACTAAATTACCTTGAATGAGTTGTTGATGATTGCATAAGTTGACAAGGGGAAAAGTGAGGCCACCATTGTTGGGAATCAAGGCAGATGTGACATACATAATTATGGATACTCACTAGAAAAATCTTGTATGGAGCTTAATCAATTGATGTAGTTGACCAAACCATTATTATGCTTATAAGTACAAAATGGTTAAATGAGATGAACATGCTAGTAGGATATTGATCATTCATGTCACAAATCACAAGGTAGTAGGCTTATGTGTGAAGTGACATCACCTAATCAATACCAAGATGTATAGTATGCCAATTTGCAAGTGCGACAAAAACTATTAGATGACTTTACAATCATATGCTCCAAATAATATTTTGGTCCCTTTTGGATCAAGGGGATTTTGTTGGGTCTTGTGATCCAAAATTTGATTTTGTTTTTGATAAGGTAAGTAGCATTTACAGAGTGTTGTACCCTTAACACATAGAGCCACAAGGGCCAAAAATTTCAATCCAAAAAGCATAGAAACTAAGCCAAAAAAACATAGACTGTGGATCAACAACAAATAGTCAAAACATAGACAAAACAACAACTAACTAGCATTATCCCAGTTCTTTGACAGGAGATCAACAACATCATCCCCAACCCATTCTTGGTCATCATCAACATTCTTCCCATCCAGTTCATCTTTTATAACCGTAGATAGAGTGTTGGTAACAAAGTGGACCAACTTAACAATAAAACAGGTCAAGCCACAAAATCTCTTGTCCAACTTGTCCATTCTATCCTACAGCACACGACGCTCCTCCCCATCATCAACAACCTTTACAGTATCAACATGCTCCACATCTAGCAGGTGCAAGGACTAGGAAGATGAGTTCTCTTTCTGTGCTTTACTATTATCAAGAATGGTGTGGGTCCCTCCAACATACTCCTCCTCCTCATCCCCAGACGAGTCTCTTCACCCTTGTAATCTTTGTTGTCAGACCACTCTCCTTCGAGTTCAAATCCACTTGCCTTTTTTTGTTGTTCTTAGCCAATCTACCAGACCTTCTAATGACGGTCTCTCCACCAATCATAACTGTCACCTCAACCACCGTGTCACCTTTAGAATCCTTACCCACCACATTTTTACCTTTGTTGTCCTTCGTCGGAGGCTCCATCAAACCCTTCACATAATTTTTGTCTTTCTTCTTCAGGGTGGGTTTGCTAGCAATCTTGGCAGGGGTCAACTTGAGATCATAGAGACTAGCAATAGCACTAGTCTGGGAATTTCCCGCATTCCCCTTGAGATTTTTAGCAGTAGGCTTAGGCTTGTGAGTATCAACAACAACCGGATGGGTTTTTCAAATGGGACCTTTAGACTCGGCTGTGAAATATTTTGTTTAAATATATAGTTTTAAATAAATATTTTTATGAAACAACCCCTTTCTTAGTATCCTTTCTTAGTATTTGGTCATTACTATTTTTTGTTATTTTTCTGAAAAATAGTTAGAATGAATTTATAATGGTCGTTGAAATCAATCTGATCAATCATTAAAGAATAATTTTTTTCCTAGCTTTTTTTTTGTAGGTAAGCACTGCCAAGGGGGAAACTCCCATAATAAAAAGTCCACAAAAAAGATAAATGCATGCCCTAGCCACCAAGGGTGCAACCATACAAAAAAATTTCCAACCTAACCTACTCTTCTAATCAACTAGAACATGCAAATTAGAGCTCCAAATTTCAAACTTTCTTAAAGGATCTTAAGGACATTGGGTGTTTTTGTTTTAAAGTTGGGGTCTTCCTTCTCTTCACCTCAATCCAGGCCTAAACATCATCAGAAGAGGCATGCGCATCCATGCACAAGTCCATGAGCAACCTAGTATTGCAGTCAACATAGATGGCTATAGGAAAAGAATATGAAGAGTTGGATTCCATCAAGGGTGGTGAATAATCAACAATGCAAACATCATTTGATTTTGAAGTTGACTCATTCTCAAGATTGTTGCCATTCTCCACGATCGAAGTGGGGGATAGGACAAGAACCGTTCCTTGAGGAGTGAGAGTGGAAGGAGTTGTAGGCTTCAAAAGAGGGGAAAGAACATAATGGGCGAGATTCAACCCCGTCCCACCATGAGGGTTTGCAATTAGGATCAGCATTGGCATGCTCCCCAACATGTCTTCTTCTACACTGAGCGGTAACATGATCTGTAGCAAAACAAATTATGCATCTAAATGCAATATTTTCATAATCTATTGGTTGACACCATCGTCTCTTTCCAACTTTGAGAAAAAAAATTGTTGAAAGACCTTTTGAGACATCCATCTCAACACACAAGCGAGCAAAGGTAGAGTTTTCATATTTGTTTG
Source organism: Sequoiadendron giganteum (assembly GCA_007115665.2). NCBI lineage: Eukaryota > Viridiplantae > Streptophyta > Pinopsida > Cupressales > Cupressaceae > Sequoiadendron > Sequoiadendron giganteum. The sequence continues at coordinate 610,305,641 of CM021105.1, forward strand.
TCTCTTTTGAGATGCTGTGATATTTCCCTAGTCCATTACCAATCGCCTTCAAGCAACCAATCTCCCAAAACTGTAAGGGAAGGTATGGTAAACGAACCCACTCTGAGCATGGATCAAATGTGGGGAACCAAGGTTTCATACATAAAAGATTCCCTTGGAAGAACCACAAACCAGTGTTAGGCACCATTTCTTTGTCTTCCTTAGATTCAAATTCTAAGATAAAAAACCCTTTTGCACATGGGTGGATATTGATTTCATCTTCAAGATAATCCTTCCAATTTGCAGCAATCCATGAATGTAGATCACATAGTTTAAGCCATACCTTCGTAAATCGACAAATCAGAGCATGGTCCACCAAATATTCTTCTCTTTCACATGCAAAATCGTGTAGACAGATCTCTGAAGCAGCGAACGACTAATGAATAACAAAAGGAGGACTAAAAGAGGCACCGTTTTTAGACATTTGAGGATTGGAATTGTGCCTGGTAGGGGGGACAAGCCAACAACCTGCAAGCCAAGGTTATCGACCATCCCAGGGTGAACACTGCACGTGGGATGGGGGCGCACAATAAGGGCATCCACAAAAAATTTCCTACACCCAACGATGCCACCATCGCCATAATTTAGAATTCCATCCACCTTGGAGTGAGGGAGACAATTTACAAATCCTTTTTCGCTATCAACCAACCATAAATCACTGTCACCCAAATGCCATGAATCTACCAACTGAGAAGCAAGGATGCAAAGAGATTTGCCTCTCCCATCCCGCGAATGCCCACGAACAGGTTGAAAGGCCACATAATTTGCTGATGGGCGTGGCAAAACCACAGTTGCATCTTCGAAACCCTCTATGCCAAGTTTCGTCACAGAGGAGCGCTTGCAAAAATTTGTATCAGAGGTCACAGAGGTTGCAAAAAAATTCGGAGCAGAGGGTGCCATCCTTAAAGTTATATAAGCTGTGATTTTTTTCCTAGTTTTCATTCATATGATTTGCAGTGTATTTTATATCTATTTTAATTCCAAGTGACAATGTGAATCAAGAGGTGAAACTTTGGAGTTCAAATTTGTGAGTATATCTGTTGTCAATTGAAAAGATAAAGAGTTTTAGAGAATCTATGTAAAAGATGCTGAGAGATATCCTTCTCTAGGTTCTTATTACACTTACATATCACAAATTATTAAAAAATAGGGACCTTGACAATGATATCTTAAAACTCATCTTTTACATAGATTTATCTAAGCTAGATATGCTAATGTTATGAGATGTTCTTAGTGTCTTTATCTACAAGGATTTGAGGAACAATGCACTAATAAAAGAGAAACCAATGTTTATTCACAAAATGGCATTTTATTCAAGAACCTTGTTGAATTCAATGCACTATTGAAAAAACACCCATATTTGATTCCTATAGAGAAGTAAGAGCATTTAGAGGAAATGGAGAAAGGATTGATTTTCTTGAAGACAACATAAGTGTTATGTATCCAAATCCAAGTATACCCTCATTTAGAGATGCTTTCAAATAAAATAAAAGGAGTCGCCCCTAAACAACACTTTCTTATCAAATATATTTATATACTTTTTTATCTATATATACATTAGATATATGATCATTATTACTTACATATTTTTAAATTATATATAGTGTATAGATACATGTGTTTATTAAGAGTTATTTTATTTTATTTTAAAATTATTTAAAAAATTACTTATATATACATTATATATAAGCATATTATTACTTACATATATAATATATGTAAAATTAACATTACTTATATATATATATATATGTATATTTACTTAAGAGTTATTTTATTTTACTTCAAATTTAAATAAAATTTATTTCATTTTATTTATAGTCATTCTTATTTACGTAAGAATTTTATTTTATTTTTAGTAATGTTAGTTATAGATTAATTTATAAGTTGTAATTTTTAACAATATATAATGTTTTTTGATAACATTAAGTGTCATGCAGGTGTACTATTTGTATCACATAATTTTTAAAAATATTTTTTTTTGAATATTTTAAACTTATAAATTTATAAAGTTGAATATGGGCACATGAGATTTATAAGGTCTACACATTGCATTAGAATTTTCTTTTAACTTCCAAGTTTAAGCATTTTAACCTCTTTCTTAACAATAAGAAATGTTTAAGGTGCTTCAAAATTTCATGTCCATATCAACTAAATTGATGAAACATATGTTGTTCTTGAAAAGAATAAGATAAATAGTGAACATTAAATAGCTGTCACAGTTGTGTTCAGAATGCCAACCTGAACCTAGAAATTTCTCTCAATGGCCCTCCAATTCCACATTCAACATCTAATACCTGTAATTTCAACATAAAAATTATGAATTGAAAATTTTAAATTCATTAAAAAATGTTATAAAACAACATTAAATAGATAGTTAATATAACCTTCATTTCAGGTTTTAGACAAAGCTGAAGAGCAACATAATGCTCATAACATTTGATACTTTCTCGAAGAGATTCCCCTTTCCATCTGCATTGTTAAAAACTCCTCCATTACCATTAATCCAAAACTACTTCATGTAATGCAAAAATCCCCCTCCAATTGCCTTTGATACTTTCACATTAATAAAATAAGGCTAAGAAAATTACTGATTGATATGATTCTATAATTGATTTGAACTAGCGGAATTTAGACAAGAACATTATTATTTCTAAATTTAAACTCTATTGAGAACACGAACAAAATGAAATCCAACTTTAGTTGGAAAAAATGGACAACCTGTTTGCGAAATGAAAAGATTCCCCCCATCCATACTCAAAGAAACTAGTTGATAGGTCATAGTATTTATTCACCTGCAAACATAGGAACTCGAGTCACAAAACTATGTCTAAGAGTTCTATTCTTAGCACACAGGAAAGAATAATTAATCTGCATAGTAATGCCAATTTGACTTTAGTGGTAATTCATACATCAATTATTTATTTATTTACTAACTTTTACACAAGGAAAAGAAAAGCTAGGATTATGTTTATAAAAGCAATTCCAAAGCCTTAGGCCAAATCGCTTTGTTAACACTTCAAGATTCGAATTATTTAGTTTAACAAACTGTATATCGTTAACACTTGGCATAGCCATGCAAAGGTCAACTAACTTTGTTCGCACTATTAGGGCCTTGAGATTCAAAGTACTTAAAAAAGATGGTATATTATTTACAGCTAATTTATGCATGCAAGTGTGCAATAGGATTATGAACAAATACAATCAAATTATAATATCATTTTCTAATTTAGAATAGAGATTTAAAAATATAAATATAGGCCATGTTTTATTTATTAGAAAAAGATGAAAATAAATATAAGAGAGATGGGATTTGGATATTTGGTTTTACTTCTAATGGCTTCTTCTAAGAGGGAGGAAGGCCACCACCCTTTTCATTCATTTGGTAACATAGTAGCTAGATTTATATTTTTGATTCAATAGAAGAAAATTAATTTTGTGATAGCAATTGTAGGTAAAAAAAAAAATGATTTTGACAAGCAATGGATCGAATTCTTACATATTGCTCCTTGCGAATTTTCCATTTAATAATCTAGATGTGGAGGAATTCAAGAAAAATGTCTCCAACTTTCTTTAGAAGAGATTTAACTCTAGACCAAGAAAAAATTCAAGAGACCAATGGAGAATTTGAGCTTGGTCTTTTACAAAGGGCCATTTTATATTCATTTTTGTGAATGAGTTTGATAGGGATATGGTTTGGGCAGGTGGGCCTTATTTCTTCAAAAGTGTAAATCTATTTATGTAGCATGGGATTCAATTCTTCAAAGGAAATATTTGCTAAGGCTCGTATTTGGATACACATGTGTGCCTTCCCCCAAGAATTTTGGTCTCCCTATGCTTTTGAGATGATTTCCAAATCTTTGGGGATGGCCAATAATATCTCTCAACCTTATCATGGAAAAGGCCTCTTAGTTTATGCTTCAATTTGTGTGGAACTTGATCTAATCTCCCCACTTCCAAAAGGTATAACCCTAAAAGCTAGAGATTTCAAATGGTCTCAAGCCTTAGATTATGAAACTATTCACTTTAAATGTAGGGGATGCCACAAATATGGTTATTTCATTTCTGAATGTCTCATTTTTCAAAAAATCACCCAAAATGATAAAAGTGAAGTTAAAGGGAATAAGGATAAGAGGATTTCATTAAATCCAAGAAGAAAAAAACAACTAGAAACAAGAATTGATAGAAAAGTCATGAAGGCCATGAAAAATAATCAAGCTAATGAGGAGATGGTAAAGGAAACTCAACTTCCTTTGAATGGGATGATAAATTGTTAGGACATAATGTTATTATGGGTCATACCCTTATAACATTTATGTATTCTTCTAATATAAAGGTATAAAACCTTATGCATATTGTATGCTTTATAAAGCATATACCATTGAAATAATTAATAGTCAAATAGAATGTTAGTTTATTAATTATTTAAAAATAGTAGTTTTGAATAAGTGTGACTAATACCCTTTGATTTATTTTTCCACTCCTATATTTATGGAGCTTCTCTCGCATTGAGAGGAGAGGAAATTTGGAGATCTATAGTGAATTTTATCACTATGCACAAGAGGTATTGGACATATGGAAGTGAGGAGAAGTGATATTGCTATTTTTTTCTTCTGTAATTTTATAGACAATTTTGTAAATATTTTATAATCAAATGATGCTTTAGGGATTTTTTACTTGAAAGGGTTTTCTCCATGTATAGATTGTGTAATGTGTTGAATCTGTGCATCTTGTTAATATCATTTCATTCATTGTGTATTTTATTTGTGATAATCAATAACCTAGGATCCTAATTCTAACATGTATAAATAGGAATACTAGTTAATTATAAATTTCCTTTACCTCAATCTTCAACTTTAAAGGTCATCGCTCTTTGTTAAAGCTAACTCCTAATATTTGGAGGTACCACCTTCACTCAGTCTTATAATTTTGAATTTAATCCTTGGAAGAACCATAATTTCTTCATACTTTCTAGTAGAAATTTTTAAAATTAAGTCACTAGGTTGAACATTCTTCTATTATATTTTGGTACTATTGATCCCAATGCTTCTTAGGGGGTATTTAATGCTTCTCAATTTTCATTATTAAAATTTGAAGATTTAATTTTTGTTGTAGATGTTACTTAAGGATTTTAATTTGGTTGTAGATTTTTTTTTAATATTCTCCCAAGGTTGAAATAAAAATTGTGTGTTATACCAATCTAATATTTTGCCTCTTTTGAAGACTTGTATATACCATAATTTGATATGACTAAAATATTTATTTTTAAGTATTCCACATTATTTCACAATGTATAATGTCTAAGCAAATCACCTTTTCTAAAATTGGTTGTCTCCAAGTTTTTTCTTGCTAACATGATAGATTTTATTATATATACTATACTTCCATATGTATAGTTCTGAATTTCATCCAAGTCTTCATTTCTCTAATAATTTTTGGGACACAATCCACTACTCAAATTCTCTCTTGGGACATAATTACTCTTCTAACCAATTCTAGGTGAACAACCAAATTAAATCATTTGCAACCATAATGCAAACATGTGATTTTGAAGTCTTATTTGAACCACATTGAAAGTTGTAATGGTGATTAAAAATTTAAAATATTTTACAAATGCTAGCAAAAATTAAAGACATATTTATTGTAGTTGCTATTGACCCTTATTAAATATAGATTTAACGTGGAATTGCATATATGCTATTTTACCCCAATTTCATGAACACATCCTATGGCTCTTTCTTTTTCCCCATAACATGTTTGACAAGTTCAAAATGCAAAATTCGTATGAGAATCAATAATAATCTTGCAATTAACTTTAAAGTTAAAAATTGACTAAAAATATCATAGAAATTCAAAATTTAAGAAATGTGTACCATGTCCATGTAATTAGCTTTTCTTATCTCATCATCACCACCATAGTAGACATGATACTTTTCATACCTGCAATTTTGTAATATCATTAAAAAAATTCAGCAAAGTTTACAAAACATATACATTAAAGGTCACAACAAAATAACAATATAGAATTAAAACAAAACCACTCATGAAATTACTTGTATCATAAATATTAAAAACAAAGTTTCACCGTATCATCCTTAAATTCTATATACATAATTGATGATACACTTGAAAGTTGTTCAAAACTAACTTGTATCATAAATACAAAAAACAAAGTTTCACCGTATCATCCTTAAATTCTATATACATAATTGATGATACACTTGAAAGTTGTTCAAAACTAATGAACAATAGAAACACTTATCCAACTGGCATTTAATAAGGCCAACCTCCTCCTCCTCAAAAATAGTAAACAATTTTTTTTATAGGATATAGCAAGTTTACATATCAAATATAGTTTGTGGCATCATTCATTTGTATAATTATATCATTGTAATTCATCTAGTGTGACAGCATTTAAGTCTTCCATGACTAATAAATAACAAACTTCTGAATTAATGTGATAAAGATAGTTGTCACGTCTTTCTAAGTTAGATTGAAAAGTAATAGGCTATGGACCACTAAGATCTTTCATAGAATGTGGTCAAATTTCTTTTATTTTTATTTTTTTATATTGAAACAATGCAAATAATACAATAGAGGGGCAACGAAGGTTGCCAAGAAAGAGATAACAATTACAATAAGGCAAACAGCCAGGAAACAACACAAACAGCTGCAAAAAAACAGCAGCCAACCAAGACTATGAAGCCACCACTCATAATTTTAAGGTAATGAACCATATTAACATAAATATTTGGAAAGCAGAGCTAACTTTAAACTTTTGGGACAATTTTTCTAATACCTAATATGTTATAATGGAATTTGAATTGATCCGTATAAGATGCCACTTATTGGAAAGGGAAAAAAAAAACATTCCATTTGTTTGATTCTGAACTTTTAGATTAAAGCAAATCAATGTCAAACAATTCTAATACTCATATCAGAAAAAACTCGGGCCCATAAGCCATGCCTTCCCATGCATATTTCAAGTGAAAATTTACAATGCTTCCTACTTGTTTTGTAGGATTATATCGAAGGGGGGGAATTTTCAGACACTATCATATCTCAAAGAAAGTCGAACTAGCTCACGAAAGCCAGAAATAAGTCATTTCCGAACCTATAATTGGACTGGCTAGGCATAAAGCCAGAAACGAGCAAATCATGCCACGACAGAACAATAGAGCCTGCCTAAATTCTAAGCTAAACAAAAAAATGGTCAAATCTGATAACCAAGACTTGCAAATCTCGGCTGTCACTCAGCCGAGTCCGTGAAAACAAACAGAAAATTAATTTCAAAATTTTCTAAATAAAACCATTGAAAACATTTTTTTCATATAATATAATATTTTTTTAATTGCCAATTCCACCGTGTCAAAGTCCAAGTCCAAATCAAGAGTGAACTGAAGCAAAAAGCAGCATCGAACAGCTTACTCTTCAACAGCAGAAAACATTTGTGTTTTGTTAATGTTCCCTCCCATTCCCGATACCAGATCTTTAGCTCCTGCTCCCTTCGCCATCCTAAAAATTCAAATCGACATTACAATGATTTTCTTACAAAGCTTATTCCGATCTTCAAATTTAGTAAATTTATATCCTGCTCTTACAGATAAATGACATTAAATAAAAGCTGTCCAGATCTTTCAGTTCAACTTCAGAATTAAACTGACAAATACAGAAACGCCTCAGACTCAGCAAATTCAAAGATACCTGACCGTGGTTGAATATGTGAGCCTCAAACTACGTTAACGAAGGAATCGTGGCGATGAAGAAACCATACAAACGAAATACAGTAAATGAGGGACAGAGTCAGTCCGCGATACAAAAAACAAGAGAGATAAAATACAATCCACGAATTCAAATCGACATTACTATGATTTTCTTAAAGGCTTATTTCGATCTTTAAATTTAGCAAATTTATATCCTGCTCTTACAGGTAAATGACATTATCTGGAAGCTATCCAGATCTTTTAGTTCAACTTCAGATTCAAACTGACAAATACAGACCGAGATCGTGTCGAGCAACCTCAGACACAGCAAATTCAAAGAAATAGGAACTAAAATACCTGACTGTGGTTCAATATGTGAGCTTCGAACCGCGTTAACGAAGGAATCGTGGTGATGAAGAAACCATTCAAACGAAATACTGTAAATGAGTGACAGAGTCAGTCCGCGATGAAAAAAGAAAAAAAGAGAGTAAAAATTAAAAATACAATCCACGAATTCAAATCGACCTTACTATGATTTTCATAAAGGCTTATTTCGATCTTTATATTTAGCAAATTTATATCCTGCTCTTACAGATAAATGACATTATCTGAAAGCTGTCCAGATCTTTCAGATCAACTTCAGATTCAAACTGACAAATACAGAGCGAGATCGTGTCGAGCAACCTCAGACACAGCAAATTCAAAGAAATAGGAACTAAAATACCTGACTGTGGTTGAATATGTGAGCTTCGAACTGCGTTAACAAAGGAATCGTGGCGATGAAGAAACCACGCAAACGAAATACTGTAAATGAGTGACAGAGACACACTGCGATAATATATAGACATCCGAAAATAATAATAAAAAGAAGCATGTTGGAACCTCGGCCCACCACGTGACGGGGGCACACAATAACAAGACTTTCTTAAAAGCATGAGAACTTTTTTCATTGTTCTACTGGGTTTTTTCTAGACTTTTGTATATATAAGTAAATTGTAGAGTGCGTAGCATCTTTCATTAGTTCCATCTATATCGTAATAAGATTATGATAGGTAATTAAAAGAATAGAGATAAGAGAAGATTATATTTTTAATGTCTGTTTTTGTTTTTTACTATTTAATGTAATAATGATTTTATTTTAAATTATTTTTTAATTAAATAGATTTTAGAATGAAGTTATTGTTAAAATATTTATATATTTGATTTGGATGTTATTGTAAGTTTTATAAATTAAATTAAAATGTTTTCTTATTGTCATTATTTCAACTGTGCAAAAGATACAACTCTCTTCTCATATCTTTTGGACCTTATTCATTTGTCTATTTCACACCAAAGACAATGTGAGTTAGTCCTCATCTAAACTATGAGAATCTTTGCTTTCCAAAAAATATTGGCATCTAAATAGACTTATAGTTGATAGTGAGAAGTGCACTAAGTTCCTCATGGTAGATACATCTATCTAAAAAAAGTTGATATGATATATCTAAAGCTTATTTTATTTTACTTTAGAATTAACATCCCCATCTCATTGAAAATGAACAAAGAAAAAATATTGTTTTTTGAATGCACAACCGTTTTTGTTAGATGACATTATTTTGACATAGATTGTAGATAATACTATACGAGATGTTGCTTTAACACAATAGAAATGCCAAAAACCTCGAATAAAATAATCATTTTTTTATTTAATTTTAAATGAAAATAAATTATTTATTCACTTTATATTTTACTCAAAAAAAAAAAAAAATTCTTTAAATGATCCCATTAATATTATGTTTTATTATTAAATATTAATATTTGATTTGTAAATGACAATCAAATTTGAATTAAAAAATAAGTTTTTCCTTCTAGAACCATCTCACTTTTCACAACTTGAAAGAATAAGTAGCAATTATTCCAAAAACTTATATACTAATATACACATATTAAATACATCTTAAAAATTATTTTATTTTATCTATATTATATTTTTTTATAATATTTTAAATTTTAAATTTTTATATTTAAAAAACAAATACTTTATTTTTTTAATTTTTTAATATCAATGCTTCTCCCATACTATTTTTTAATTAAATAATTTTACTTATTTATAAATTGTGGCCTTCAATATTTTTATTTTTAACTTTTATAGAAGGAAGGATGAGGACAGCATGATCGCCCACTTTGACTTGTATTTAAATCTTTCACAATGAAGGGTAGCTTTGTGCAATAATATCCTTAATTTAACAAAATTAAATTAAAACACACTAAATAATTGGAATTATATTTGTGTGACTGCCGAAAGGACTTGTATTTTGTCTTTCCATTCTTTATCATATGTAAATGTAGTCTTTGGAAGTAGGTGAGTCGATAAGAATATTATAATGATCGCATGTAATGTTCTTTAAATTTAATGGTCCTTATAATTAGGTCAAAGAGTTTCATTTAATGTCCATCTACTATATCATTTAATGCCTATTGAGTGTTTCAAGATAGTTTCAATGCTCTATATTGATATATATTTTATTTAATGTCCATTTAATGTTAATTGAGTGTTTCAAGATAGTTTCAATGCTCTATATTGATATATATTTTATATTTAAATATAAGAAAATTAATATAAATATATTATAAGTTTGTGATGTTATAATATTTGTTTTTAAGTTTTTTTTTTAATAATAATATGTGTGATCTTAATAAAATGTCATGTTTTAATGTGAGTTGTTAGATAAAAATTAATAATGCAATAAGAAGAAATAACAAGATAAAATGACACTTCAATGATTAGTCTAAGAAAATGGATAATATAGAAGTAAAATAAAACAAATTGGATATTGCTTGTTATATCTTTTATGCTGCTCTTTCCTTAGTTGACCCTTAATCTTGAAGAGTTGTGTGCTCCTTGGATGCCAAGTTATGTTGAATATGCAAATGATATGCAAAATGGATGAAGATGTAATGATGATGAGATGAGAGTTCAAATGGTAAATTTGAAAGAGTTTCTTTGCAAAAGACTTAATCCCTAAATTGAGGGAAATGAGGGGGTATTTATAGGCTAATTGGAATTCTCTAAAGAATTCAATGGTTGAGATTGATCCAACAAGATCAAGATGAAGGGCTATGGTGAGTTGAAGACTCACAAGCCCTCACATCTTGACATTGGAATGTGAAATGTCTTAGGGTGGAGTGATGTGGAAATGAGGTGGAAGAGAAAGACAAGAGGTGGAAGAAAAGTACATGAGGTGGATGAAGGAAAAATACCTTTGAGGTACCTTGGGGGATGAAAAGATTTATTCAAAAGGGAACTTCTTGTCTCCAAATGAGGATGAAAGAGACTTTTGAGGGATTTTAGAATTCCTCAAAAATCTCTATGGGAAAAAAGGAAGTGGTTGGAAGAATAAATATAAATTCATTAGAGAGTTTATTGGGTAAAAGGTCTCCAAAAAGCTGGGGATTTGTCACATGTAGGTGATGTGACAAGTCCAAGGTTTTAGAAGTCCTTGACACATGTAAAGTGACAAGTCAAGCCTTTTAGAATCTTGCATGGGAGATGAGGAATACCTTGGAAAGTTAAAAGTGAATTAAAAATTCACATGGAAAAGAGAGGAACCTTGGGCAACTAAATATGAATTAAAAATTCACACGGGAAAGAGAGTCCAGACTAAAAATGGTAAGTGGGAAGGTTGACTAGAAAATGTAAGCTAAATGTGGCTAATGATTCTGATTAAGGTTGTGCAAACACAACATTAAGATAATTAATGAGAGATTAGAGGCAAGTGGGAGATTATGGAGGATGTGACACACATCCTAATCATAGATTAATTAATTTAATCTGGATTAAAAGAGGGTTATGGAGAATGTGACAAAAAGAGAAAAAAAAGGGGAATTAAAAATTAATTTTAATCCAAATGGGTTAAAAGACTAAATTAAATAATTTGTCATATTCATTTAATTTAGAGAAGAAAATGGATAGGGTAAAGTATTTAATTTATTTAATTACATACTTTAAGAACCTGAGACAAAAAATGAAATAATGATTAAATAAATTATTTAATCATTATTAATGAAATAGATAAATAGACTAGACAATTTTGATCATATGGAAGTGATCAAATTTGGATGTCTACAATATGTATACAAGTGATTTTTTTTTTTTTATAAAAGTAGGTATATAATTTATTTCATATTTATTTGTATTTGTTCTTATTTTTTGAAAATTAATCATAATAAAGTTTTTTTTTTTTGGAAAATTTTATTATTTTCTATTCAATTTGATAATAAACTCTCTTATTCTTTTAAGTGTTTATTTATTGATTATATTTTGAAATGAAGTTGCTACTAAATCTCTTGTGTATTTGAATTGGATGTTAATGGAGGCTTTACATTGTTCCAACTATGCAAAAGATACAACTCTCTCTTCCCATACATTTTTGACATTTTCCATCTTTGTATTTCACACCAAAGACAATGTGAGTTAGTCCCCATCTAAGATATGAGAATCTTTGCCCTCCAAAAAAGATTGGTCTCTAAATAAACTTTTAGTTGATTATCATAAGTGTAGTTAAGTTCCTTAAGGTAAATACATCTACCTAAAAAAAGTTGATATATCTAAAAAATATTTTATTTTACTTTAGAATTAACATCTCAATCTCATTGGTCATTGTATTGATTATTTGTGTAAATAGTGCAATAGGGTGTGGGGTATGTGTTTCAATCTCACCTAGAAAAAAATGAACAGAGAGAAAATATTGTTTTTCAAATCTACCATATTTGTTAGATGACATTATTTTGACACATATTGTAGATAGTACAATAAGAGGTGTTGCTTCAACAAAACAAATATGCCAAAAAATTTCTATTTCTATTGCAATGTGTTGGTTGCATTCTCTTCCATGTAATTATTTTGCATTGTTTCAATATAAAAAAAAATGCAAAAAAACTAAAGAAAAAAAATAATCATTACTTACCAAATATTTATAACTTAGTACTCCATTCATATGTAACATTTGTGTTTATAAAAACACAATAATTTGAAGTTACCAACTACCAAGTATTTATGAAGACATAGGTTGCACACAAAATGTCACTTTCTTAATGACCTCACAATTGACCTCATGTATTGTCTCATTATATGCTAAAAAATCATGAATGATTTAATATAATTATTGAGTGTACCCATTATACATAAATTTTTATTTTATTTAAAAATTATTTGAATTTATTTATTTATTTATTTATTTAAAATTTATTTATTTATTTATTTATTTTTGTTATATTGAAAATTGGAACTTGGCACCTTCTTCGTGACTTAGCCATTACTTTTATTTTGAAAAGTGTAGTACATATTATATTCTTTTATTTTACTTTTTAGAAGTTTAGTTTTGTAGTTTAATTTTTCTTAATATATGTAGGTTGTATTTTATTTTTTATGTACACGATCACAACATAAGACACCATGCCTTATTTCGTTGAAGAATGCCTCTAAGTGTAATTATTAGACTTTTTTTTTTTTTTGTTAATTGAAAATGCATCTAAAAATGTTATTATTAAAAATATTTGAATGTTGTTATTTTTAGTATATTATATGTCATTTTTTCTACTAGTAGTCTAGTATGTCTATCTTAGATAAAAATATGTGAAAGACATGGAAATATATCATACTCCACTTATTTCATTTATGCCACAAATTTAATTTAAAAAAATAAATCATTAAGTTTTTTAATAATGAAAAATAAGTTATTTATTCACTTTATATTTTACTTAAAGAACTATTTGATTATTAAATGGTCTCACTAATATTATGCTTTATTATTAAATATTAATACTTGATGTGTAATTGACTACCAAATCTAATCTAAAAAGTAAGTTTTTTCTTTTGCAACCATCCCACACCTCACCTCACACCTTAAAGGAATAAGTAACAACCTTTCCAAAAACTTATACGCTAGTATAAACATCTTAAATGTAATCTTAAAAGTTATTTTATTTTATCTATAAGAGAAAGAGGCCTATAAGGGGTAGGGATCTAATGGTGGGTATAGAAGTAGGCCTGAGTGGGCCCCATAGTGGGTAGGCATAATATCCAATAAACTTACACTTAATATCCAATTACAAAACACTTTTATCCATAAAGTACACAAACTAAAAATCATGTGATGTCACATCAATGCACCATTAATACATGACTTAGAGATCCACTATCAGTATCACCTTTTTTTAGGCCTTTTTGGATACCTTGACAAAAAGCATCATATTTGATGGCATGGCCTTGAAACCAATTTCTATAAGCAAAAGACTTTCCAAATAAGTTGTACAAATTTGAGAGTGATTTGAAATTTTCACATAGGACTTTGAGAAGCACGATGTTAGGGTGGTCCACTATAAGCCCCTCTCCCTTATTATTTGCTTGATTTTTATTGAAGAGCTATTTTTTGATAATATATCTATTTTACTTTTGAATGTAACTTTTACTTTACTTTTAGAAAAGTCATTAGTCATGTTACTAATTATTAAACAATTGTTTTGTTTTATTTTTAATTTAAAAAATAAATATATTGTACTTATATATTATTTTTAGGCAATATTTATTTTAAAAATTTTAATTATTTATATTTAAAAAATAAATAGTTACTTTAATCTCCCCCTAATTTTTTTTATTAAATATTTTTACTTTGACTTATATTTAAATCTTTCATAATGATGTGGGGTAAAGTTACATAATAATATTATGAAATAACAAAATTAGATTAAAATAAATAAATAATTGAAATTATAAGAGTGTAGGCATCGAGAGGACTTATATTTTGCCTTTTCATGTGTTTGTTTGTTCTTATCACTAGCACTTGTAAGAAGGAGGTGTAAGGGTTACATCGATAGAAAATTATATATGAGTTAACATTAGAGAGTATAATTTGAAATGTGCATAGAAGATACATTAATTTAATTTACAATATCTTATGTATAGAATAATATTTTGTGTAAAAATTTTTGAAATACAATCTTGATCTTGATGATTTTTTTTGAAGCTAACATTTTTCTCTATGAATTTTACTTCAATTTTTAGTGGTCTATTTTTTGTTAACTTGACAAATTTACATGTAAGAGATATAAAACAAACAAATTAATTAAAATTTATCGAGCCTAAAATATTCACAATCTACCTCACCCAAACCATTTCTCACCCATTCAAATAAGATATTTATTGGAAACCTCATGAATATATATTTTTATTTGTAAGCTATGGGATGGGGGGGCCACTCCCTTTATTATAAAGGAATAAAAAGTTACAAAAGTTTGCCATGTAGAAAATAATGTTCTGAGAACCAAGAACTATGCAGAAAGATATATAGAGGAATAAATACCAAAAACAATTTTTTAGACACTTCAACAAATACAACCATGGAGAAAAAGAACACAGAAAAGCACATGCACCAAAAAGACTAAGCCCTTCAATTTTTTTGAAGGAGGAGAGCTTCCAAAGTCCGCTAGGAACAAGCCTCTACCGCCTCCAAACCTTCAATGTGCAACTTTTCAACATCACACTTCCTTCCAACCTTACGTTTGGGCCCATAGTCAGGTTTAAATTTTCCACTGATAGTCTGAGAAATCCCAAGTTTACGTTGTGGATCCAAAGTAAAGTCATCAAAACAATCCTAAATGTGATCTTCCTGGTCATCCATGAAAGGAAAAGTGTCATCAGATTTAAAACCTGCCTCCTCCGAACCAAAAGAGGAGTCAGGAGAACTATCATGATCAAGAGTGATCGGAGGGAACCATAGGTTGTGCCGAATTCAACCTAGAAACTTGAGGGGATTCAAAAAACCTTCCATGATTTCACCATATAAAATCAATATTCGGAGTACCCTCCTTCCTAACCCACTTCTTCAAGCTCACATTCCTCGCCCTAGCCAATCGTTGAAGGGAGTAAACATCCACTTTGTGCCCTAACATGTTACAACGGAAGCAACGAAATGGCAGACCCTCATAGTTTAAGAATTGAGTCTAGACACCATGAGAAGAGTGGATTTGAATGGAATGAGAGAAGGGTTTATAAATATCCACCATTGCACAAACCCTATAGAATCTATGATCCAAAGCCATCATGTCTAGATCAACCTTGACAAAAGATCGCACTTGGTTGATCAAATTGCTAAGTAAATCCACATTATGCAGTACCAGGGGTGGATTGTAGAGCCTAATAGAGACAAGAATACAAGTGATCTTGGTTATGGATAGATCAAAAAAGGGTGAACAAGGAGAAATAAAGAGGCCAAAGTATCCAAAAAGCCAAGACCCATTTTGCATCACAAAGTTGCGATCGTTCATAGAGAAGAAAATAATCAGGAAAAAACCAAAGTGAAGGGGTTCAACAGCAAGGGTAGACAGGTTACTCCAAGAGCATTTGATTCATTCATGGATGGAGGCCACCAATGGATGTCTGTGCAAGCATCTCAAAACCACTGATCGGGTGCCACATTCTCCCACAACATCATCAATGCAACCATCAAAAATATAGAAATCCATAGGCTTGTTAGAGAAGGTCACCACTGAGTCCCTAAAAGAGAAATGAGAATTTATGGGAGCAGTACCATTATCCATGATATGAGTTTTCTTTCTCTTGTGGCCAAATCTTCTCGTCCATCATGTTTGCGAGGAGGAGCATTGCTTGTGCTACCCTCACACATTTTCATTGCATTAATCATACAAAATTAATATTCTCATTATTAATTGTTGGGAAACTTCATGAATATTAGTAACAAGTGCCAGGTAGTGGCCAGTACTTGCCTTTATAGTATTATAATTATAGTTTTGTAGGGTTGAAACAAATTAAATCTAAATTTTATTAATGGAAGAAAAATATATATAAAATTTTTGTTAATTAGTTGTATATTGTAGATTATTGCATTTCTTAATGGAACAAAAATTTAAAGCATGTAATTATAACTATTTTTAGTAATTTTACTTATAAAACATATCAATTAATGTCAATTTTATTACATTGATTTTATAATAGTATATTTAAGATTTAGAAAATAACATTATTTAAAAAATTATAAAACATTTAATAAATAATTTAAAAAAATATATTATAATTATCATTAAAATAATTTTGTTATAAAAATTGTAATTTTATATTAGTAATATTAATAAAAAATTAAATACTTCTTAAAGATATATGTTTATAAATAAAAAAATAATATCAATAATATATTAATAAAAAATAAAAACACAAATTAAAAATTAAATATATTAGAATTTTTAATCATTATATGAATATAATCTATTAATATTAATATGAAAACAATACAAAATAACATTTATAATGATAACTAATTAGTTGTTTGCATGTTTATATTGTAAGATAGCATGTCTATGGTATAGAAGTAGCATGACTATATTGTAGGAGTAACTTGTAGAAGATACATTACAATTAAAAAAAATATTTAATAAATCATTTTTTTAAAACAAATTTATAAATTATTATTTAAAATAATTTTATTATTATTTTTTTGATATTTTCAATTTTAATAGTAAATATATTAATAAAAACATAAAAACATAGAGTAAATTATTTGAAAGGAGTGCAATGTAAGGTTGCGTAAGGCAGAAGGGCGACGCGAAGGCAAAGCAACTGGGAGCAGGAAGCGATGAAGCAAACAAAGCCATCAGCGGAGCATGCGAGATGGGGTCACTTTTTGTTAACGCCAACGGGGAGCAGAATCAGGGCCGGGAGTCGGGGAAGAGAGTGAGACTAGCAGTCAGGAATGTTAACTTGCTTGTTGACAACGTTGCACTTGAGGTAGAAATTCCTGAGAATCTGCTACAACCCAAGGTCTCGCGGCTGAGGCAAACGACTGCTATAGGCAAGTTTATGGGGATGTGGCCCTCCATGGTTCAAATTAAGGAATGGTGCAAAGCAAACTGGAAGGGCGTCATTCCTGTCATATGCCCCCTGTCGTTGGGTTTCTTCCAGATGAATTTTTCTTCCGATGTTGAGAGGGACGTGACAATCAATGGGGGGGCCTGGTTTTTTGGTAATTCAAGGTTGCATCTGAGAGTTTGGACTCCTGGCTTTGACCCCAGAAGTGAAGAGATCAATAAGGTACCAATATGGGCGCGACTTTGTAATCTGCCTCAAGAGCTCCAATCGGAGGCGATCTACAAGTTCTTAGGAGATAAGATGGGGGATTTTATTTGATGTGAAGGTCTTTCCGGGGCAGGCAGATCCCAGGACAGTGTGCGTTTGTGCATATGGATGGATCTGATCTCTCCGATTAGGCTATCCATGCGCCTCTCTTCAGTTCTTGGTGTATGGATTTTGAAGATCGATTACGAAGGGCTCCCGATGAATTGCTTTCGCTGTGGAAAGCTAGGTCATATAGCAAAATTTTTCTATTTCAAGGGACAAGCCAAGGGAGCAGGGAAAAATGAGGAAGTGGTGGCTCTGAGCCTTTGGAGGAAGTTAGGTCCTTGACGCCCTTAGTAAGCAGTGTTTATGTTAGTCAAGAGAGGCGGGCCAAACACCAGATGGCTGGTTTGGACAGTGGCAGCAATGTGTCGGTCGATCCTTCATTAGGTTGTCTCTCTGTGTCCCCCTCTCAACAGTCAAAGGATCTGCTAGTATCACCCCATTGGCAGAAAGACGGCAGTCTGGAGCATAGCACAGTGAAGCAGGGCCCACCTAGCCCTAACGGTATGGGGAATCAGAATATTAAGGAGGTAGAATCCGCTTAGGAAGATAGTGAAATTGGTTGGAATATTGCTACCAGAATAACCAAAAAGTTTGGAGGCAAGGCCCCTCTGAAAATTGATGTCGGGGGTTCAAATCATAGAGGCAGGAAAACTGATGCCTTTAAGGCAAAGTCTAGGGAATTGGAGGATCTGGAAAACGGTTCGCATGTATCTATGAGGAAGTATGTCACCCAAGGAGGTGAGCACCTCCCCACAACAAGTTTTCCATGAAACACATCAGTTGGAATATTAGAGGGCTCAACGGCCCTAGCAAACACCGTCTCCTTAAGCAGTTGATTGAGCTCGAGACCACTGACATATTGTTATTACAAGAAACCAAAATTAACGAAGACAAGCTAAAGGATGTCCTAAACAGGGTATGGAGAAATGGGGATGGTGTTGCCCAGGATGTAGTAGGGACTGCTGGTGGGCTCACTATTCTATGGAATAAAAACAATTGGTGCTGCTCTCTAGTGGAGTCCGGTCATTTTTGCATCTCTGTCAGATGCAGGGATGTCAGAAATGGTGATCAGATGCTCATCTCCAATGTGTATGGTCTAAACTCTAAATTTGAGCGGCAAGAAGTCTGGGATTTCCTCCGGTCATTCAGGCAAAATCATAGTCTTGAGCATTGGGTGGTGGGGGGAGATTTCAATGCCATCTTGGCTCCTGAAGACAAAATGGGTGGTAGGGTGCTTGGAAATTGTGGCTCTCTTAGCTTCAGAAGGTTGTGTGATGATCTCGCCCTTGTTGACGTTAGGCCCAACAAAGGTTGGTATACCTGGAACAATAAGAGGGTAGGTGTGGAGAACATCCAGTCTAGGTTGGATCACTTCTTTTGAACTCAGATTGGCTACTGGAGTTGCGCAAATTTTGTTCTGAGGTTGTTCTTTTCAGTGGTTCTGACCATTGGCCCATCTCTCTCTCTAAGAAATCCTAGCAAGCCTAGAGGTATTCCTTTCAAGATGGAGGCTATGTGGTATGAACACCCTGACTTCGAGGCCTTGGTTGGAAAATGGTGGAGCTCAGAGATCAAAGGATGCAGGAGGTTTATTGTTTCAGACAAGTTACGGGTTGTGAAGAGGAAGGCTAGAGAATGGAACAGAGTTACCATGGGCAACATTTTCTGCAACAAAAAGGCAGTGGAATTCGCTATCAGAGATGTGGAGTCTGCCATTTATTCCTCAGGATACACTCTAGAATTGAAGGAAAAGGAGGCCAAGCTCACAGGGGAGTTGCATCTTTTGCTCAGGATGGAAGAGACCTTTTGGCAGTAGAAATCATGAGTGCATTGTCTTAGGGAAGGTGACCGAAATACCAACTTCTTTCATCCGTCAACTAAAATTAGGAGGCAATGCAATAAGATATTAAAAATTTGCAATTCCGATCAAGTGGTTCTAGAGGATATTGGCACTATTAGAGATCTGGGCCTGTTATTCTTTCATAATCTTTTGGGCTCCCCAGCTGCTCTTGCCCCTTTGGCTCAGGAGGAGCTGCTGGCTTGCATACCCTATCGTATGAGAAAAATTATTTCCTCATGGCCCCTTTCACGTTGGAAGAAATCAAATCTGCGTTTTTTTCTATGGGTGCTAGGAAGGCTCCGAGGCCGGACGGCTTTCAAGTTGAATTCTTCCAGAGGTATTGGGATAAGGTGGGAGAAGAGGTCTGGAGGGTTGCGGAGGGTAGTTTTAAAGGAATGGAATGAACTTATTTGGCCTTGATTCCTAAGGTCAAGGACCCACTGTCCTTTGATCAATATAGGCCTATTGGCTTGTGCAACATAATACATAAGATTGTTGCTAAAGCTATGGCCAATAGGCTTAAGGTCTGCTTGAATGGAGTTATCTCCGAGGAGCAGAGCGGTTTTCTAAAGGACAGACAAATTTTGGATGGCATCATCATAGCTCACGAGGCTATGCACTCGACCCAACTCAAGAATAAGGATGGGATGATTGTCAAACTCGACATGAATAAAGCTTACGATAGAGTTCCCTGGTTTTTTCTGATTGAGGTTATAAAGCGTTTCAGGTTTTGTGAGTCATGGTGTAGTTGGATATACAACTGCATTTCCTCTCCTTCATATGTTGTTTTGATAAATGGGGTACCCACTGATTTCTTTGAGGCTAAGAAGGGGCTCCGGCAAGGAGATCCGCTTTCCCTGTTCCTCTTCCTTTTGGTTGCTGAGGTGTTGGGGAGAAACTTAAAGAAGGAAAAATGTTTAGGCAATCTAGAAGGCCTTCAAATCTCGAAGAGTGTTGCGAACTTCACTCATCAACAATTCATGGATGACACTCTCTTATTAGGTGCAGCAAAAGCTAGTGAGGCCCGCTCCTTCAAAAGGGTCTTGGGCAAGTATGAGGAGGATGCTGGTCAAATAGTGAATGCCTCTAAGTCAAAAATATTCTTTCTAAAAGATGGAGCCATTGAAAGAAACGTTATTCAACAATCTCTAGGTTATGATATTGTCCCTCTACCGAGTAAGTATCTTGGTATGCCCTTGACCAACAAGCGCACTTCAGAGCATGATTGGTGCAACGTTTCGAATCGGGTGTAGTCTATGCTTGCCTCGTGGAAGGGTAAGTGGCTTTCCCTAGCAGGTATGATCACTCTCATCAAAGCATCTCTTATGGAAATCCCAGTTTACATGATGTCTATGTTTCAGATTCCTAACAAGAAGTCCAAATTTATGGAGGGAGTTAAGCGAAGCTTTTGGTGGAGGGGTTGCGATGAGCATTTCAAAATTCAACCTTGTTAAATGGGACGATGTTTGTACGTGTGTCAAACATGGTGGTTTGGGCATCAGGAAAAGTAAAGATATGAACATGTCTCTAGGCATCAAGTTGGTCTGGAGAATTTATAATGAAAAGGAGAGGTTGTGGAGTCAGATCCTATAGGCAAAGTACCTTAACGGTGATGTTGACAACCTCTTTACGTGTGAGTTGCCTAAAGGTTCCAGCATATGGAATTTCCTCAAGGCTTGCTGCCAAATCTTGAAGCCGGATATGGTGCGAAAGTTGGGGAGAGGAGACAAGATTGATTTCTAGTAGGACAATTGGCTAGAAGACCAGGCTTTGCAATGTTGTCCATCATACATCCCTTTGATGATGCATTTTGAAGCTGCCATTGGTGAGAAGGTTTCAAATTACATGGTGGGGGAGGCCCCGAACAGACAATGGCGGTTGCTCCAAACTCCTATTATTGAAGTGAGCAAGAAGTGCATGGAGTTACAAAGATTGTTGGAAATGTGGCTGCTTGCCGATGAAGTGGAGGAAGATTCTTTCATCTGGAAGGGCCATGGTAGTGGTGCTGTTTCTATCAGCCAAGCTGTCCACACTTATTTTTCCAAGTTCGATTTAAGAGGGGAAAATAAAATATGGTGCAAGTTTGGCATCCCAAAGATGAATGCCTTCTTATGGATCGCCTGGAAGGGTCGTGCGTTGACTTGGGATAGACTGCAATTGATGGGAAATTCAGGCCCATCAAGATGTATTTTGCGCAAGCAACAGGAAGAAAGTAATGCCCACCTTTTTTTGCACTGTGAAGTTGCCTGGTAGATTTGGAGCAGATTCTTTGACAAGTGGGGAATGGCTTGGGTGATACCTAAGAATGTTGTTGGGCTCCTTCACACCTGGAGGTTAAAGGTCACAAGCCCAGGCCTTGCTTTAATCTGGGATGTTGCCCCTGTTGTGATCATATGGGCTCTCTGGTTAGAGAGAAACAAACGTATTTTTAAGGAGGAAGGAAGAAACACTTATAGGATATGGGATGGGGTTGTGTCCACCACTGGTGAAATAGGGGATGCCAACAAAAATGTTGAGTGGACGGTTGAGGAGTATGAGCAGGGGTTGGTGAATAATTGGCCAAGATTTCGTTGGTTGTCTCTCTCCAGGTGCAAGAAGACTAGTATCAGCAAGCACTACGTTTGGGCGGCCCCAAATCTTGGTTGGGTTAAGTGCAACTTCGATGGTGCAGCCAAGGGGAATCCTGGATGTGCTGGGGGAGGGGGCATTTTTCGCGATCCACATGGGAACCCAAAGCTACTCTATGCCATTGACTGCAGTGTCAACACCAACAATTTGGTTGAAGCTAGGGCGGCTCTGTGGGGAATAATGATAGCTAGAGACAAAGGCTGGAAAAAACTTTGGCTGGAAGGCGACTCCAAACTGGTTATCGATGCTTTGAGAGGCTGTCATCTGCACAACTGGAGGTTAGCAGTCATAATGGATGCCGCCAAGTTCATCCTTAAAGATTTGGAAGAGGTCAAGGTCTCTCATATTGGTAGAAAGGGCAATAGGGTGGCAGACTGGGCAACGAACGAGGGGGTATGCCTCTTCAACAACACTGGCAAATCATCTAAAACTTGGAAAGCAAGTCTCCCATTAATGGCTAGTAATCTCATAAATGAAGACAGGTCGACTTAGTGGCTAGTGATGCTCTAGCCTTTTTGGGCACTAACTTTGGCTCTTGGCTATATTCCACTTGTGTATCCGAGAATCATATTCTGTCGTGATTCGAATTCCTCGTTCTTTTTTGGTTCTTGGACCTTATAAAACCAGGATTTATATATCAAAAAAAAAAACATAAAAACTTTCTAAAGATATATTTTATAATAATGACAATATATAAATATATAAATTACATTGATTCAAACCAATAAACAATATAGTTTCATAAATAATACTTCAATTTGTGGGTATTTGAGTAGGTGTTGAAGAGGAGAGCACATTGGATTTCAAGAATATTTAAAATGAAATTATATTATTTATTATTTATGTTGAAAAAATAAATTTTATTCCTAAAAATTAGACACAAGAATAGTTCACTTTTATTTTTTTCTTAAAATCTGTCAATAACACACAGTTTTTTGACCAATCATATTTTTACAAAAATATTTTTTATAATTTATAAAATTAAAAAATCTACAAATTCACTTTATAAAATTGAATTTTATTTTATTTTTCAAAAAAATGTTGATTTTGATTAATTAAAAGTAAATTTAATAATAACTAATTAAGTAACATAAAACAAAACTCATTGCAATTCCCTGATGCAAGTACTACTAAGCTATTCACCAGTGTCATTAGAAGCGGAGACTAATTATTTGTGAAATATAACTTCTTACCAAAACATCAAATCGAAATAGTGTAAAGACGCTTCATATTAATTGAATGATTAGTTGGCATCAATTAATAATTGATGTATGTTGTTCCATAGACGTTATTTCTATTCAATTAATTTGCATATTTCTTCAGTACATTAGACTTCCCACTATCTAGCGCTTCTCTGCTAATTTATGACATCCTTGCAGAGATCTTCGCATCCCATTCAACAGTTGCTTGAGCCTTTGTAGGCTATAACAATATGATTTTAATTATCGGCATGAAAGATGGGCGGAGACTCATGTACACCGGTAGTTGTAATTTAGTAATATGATTTTTATTTTTTGGGTGACTCATATTTATTCATTTATTCTTTAGAAGTCTGATAAAATATCTGAGTTAGATTTTTTCAGTTTCCACTCTTTCAGCAAAATATTTAGGCAAAATAATAGTTTAAATTTCTAAAAAATAGCAAAAATAATAGTTAACTTCCACTTTTCCTCAAAATCTGTCAATAACACATAAAATCTTTTAGCCAATCGTATTGACGAAAATTAATTTTTATAATTTACAAAATTAAATATTTTGCAAGTTCACTTTATAAAATTGCATTTTGTATTTTTCCTAAAATAATTATTGTTTTTGATTGGTTGAAAGCTAATTTATTAATAACTAATTAACTAACAAAAACAAAACTCATTGCAATAGTATTGCCTAACGGAAAGTACTAATAACAGTGAGATTAAATAACACTCACAAGTTTGGATAACATCAATTTAGTGGGAAAACTATCACACTACATATGACAAATACTTAATTTCATTGATGATTTAATATTTATGGTCCAAGATCATTTTAATTTTGTTTTCAAATATATTCATATGTATGTATATAGGATGCACCACTATACATTGAATTTCAAAATGGTGTCTCAATCCTATTTCTAGTGAATATGAATCAATCTTAAATTTATTTAAAAGTTAGGTTAAAATCTATTTGATAAAATTGCAATTAAATATAATTAAATTAATCTTAGACTATGATGTTAGTGTAGGATAGTCCATGCAACATGTAGAATAAAAAGGAAATTTAAAAGACAAATATTGAAATTTGTTTTCAAATAGTTGTCAAACATTAAGACCTTCAGATAAAACCTTATCAAATTGGCATTTTTGACAAAAAAAAAACTTGTTTGTGCAAAATATTGACGTAAGTCACTTGCCATGGTTTCAATGAGGTTCTTATGTACACAATTGGATCACTTTATTATGTGTTTTATTTCATTCTAAAAAATTTCCATTGTTATTTGTTAAATGAAGGCATTGGTTACATGGTTTTATCTATTGTTGTTTTATATATAATTACATGCCTTTATGAAAAACCTCTAGAAGGAACTCGCAAATAGAAACAATCTACTAATTCTCATGGTGTTTCTTGGTTGATTTTAGTTGTACGATGATGCAAATGAAGGATTATTTAATCCATTGTGTTGGACTCTTAGGAGTCAATGCAATAGGTGTTTTTATTGATTATGGAGCTCTCTACACCACATATGGCATATGGTGGTCTCTCTATATGAAGTTATGTGTGAATTATGGGTAAGTGCACCCAGATGGTGCACAAAAAGGGGGTCAAAAGTGGCCATTTTTTTTTTAAATCATCTAAACCTGAACATGGAGGAGTAATTTGAGATTAATGCTCTCAAAATTTGAAGATACCAAAAGAACAAGAATTGTAGTACTTCGAATCTATTTTCTAAACTACTAAAGTTTTTCAAAAATAGATAAGATTAAGATGATCAAATGCTTCATGCACACAAAAGTGTTCCTATTTTTTAGAAAAACATAACATAGCGTTTGGCATGCATCCCTCAATTTTTTTAGTTGCATTTTAGTATTTTTAAAAATCCATTGGTAGAAATATAGTTAAGAGTGAGTACTAGAAGTAGTATATTTTTTTATAATTTTTATTGATTTTCTTTTAATGATTTTTCAAAGTGGATGCATCCTAAAAATCACATCACCAAGTGTGGGCATTACATAACTCGCACCAAAATAATCCAAAATGCAATTTTTTTTCCAATGTATAAAGAATGAAGTGTAGAATAATATTATATTTTTTTCAAATTTGAACAAGTAGGTCAAAATTTATTTAAAAAAGTCAATACATATGTCTTTGATAACTATGGAAACATTAGTGAAAGAAATTAAAAATAAATGTGTTAATGGGTAAAAGTACAAAGCTATGCCACACTTTCAGCCAACTTATCAACACAAGTGAATTTTAGTATTTATAACTAAAAATCAATTTTGGTCAAACATATTATCTAGTAAGATTCATTCTAGATAAATTATATATGTCCACAACTTTTCCAACTAAAATTGTTTGTTAAATGCATATGTAACACCACTTTGAAGCGACTTTACTAAAAAAATGAAATTATTTGAAAAATTTAATGTTTCAACAACTCCTACTCATATAAATAACACTTTTATTAAAATATAAAAATACCCTTTTGTAGATCCATAAGTGTAATTTTCAAATATATATTTATTTTAATAGTTCAATTATTATTTATATTTTATTTTATTAAAAGTAGGTTATCAACACAAAAATATGAGGTTAATTACCATGTCAAGAAAATACCAAAACTCATTAGATTTTTTTTGAAAAAATATGATGTCCTAGATAAAAGAATATAGATTAAGATATTATAATTTGTTTTCTAGTTTAGATAAATATTTAATATAAAAATTAACATTGAGTGGAAACAATCATCTTTTAATACACACACATTTAAATATTTATTTAAAAATATATATTTATTAAAATTACAAAAAAAAATCTATGCCCTAAAGTTTCAAGTTATAAATATACACAAATAAAATGAAGGAAAAAAAGAAGAAAACTTACTATATAAAGTTTGGCGTCTTCTATAACGTCATTTTTCAATATTTTATCAGCAACTAAATTATAGTGTTAATTTATAAAAAACTATATTCAAATAATTTTTTAATTTTGTTAAAAAATACAAACATAAAATATACTAAAAAATAAACATTTTATTAGTTTACATCATTTCAAAATTCAAAACATATATGCCACTTTCTAGCGATTCAAGTTTAAAAGTTAGATCAGTGTTGGTCGGTTCCTTTATAAAAGTGTGACACAACTTTGTACTTTTACCCTAATGTAGTTCAAATCTAAAAAAGTTATATAGTTATAAAGCTTAGAACATGTGAAATTACGGTGGTAATTTTATTAGGATTTGATTTATAATGTGTAAAACTAATAGCGTTGATGTAGGAGCATCCGGCTCAAGGGTATGTTTTGTGTTTGCACACGACGATGAAGCAATCAAATGACATTGTTGTCATGCCAAGTCTTCATAGTAAATTCAAATTCATTTCCATTTTCTCAACTCTTTGAATGAAATCAAATATTGTTGATTTTAATCATAAGTTCAAGTAGTAGTTCGATTGAAAGAAAGACATGTAAAGGTCGTTCCATTTTCCCTATGTCGTTTTCAGAATAAAATATATATATTGGAAGAGTCGATTAAAGAGGAGAGGGAACCAAGTTGAAATATAATTAAATATGCAAGAAGGCGTTACTTGTGAGGAATTTGTAGAGACAACATGCAATTATGAAATATAAAATCAACACTAAGGAAGATGAAGGGGCACACCAGTATAAGAAGAAATAATTTTAAAATATAGAGGATGGGTCCAGTAGAAAAGAGAGGTCGCACCAAGAGAGAAAGGAGGGAGGAAATAGTATTAAAATTACTTTGCAGACCAATTTGAGAGGGGAGGCGACCAGTTAGAGAGGGCTGTAAATAGAGGAAAGTAGAGTTCGCCATAAAGAAAGAGTGCAGGTAGAGTGAATTAATGCAGGTAGAGATGCATCGCAGGAGTAGTGAGGGGGAATCTGTTGCAGATAGTTGATATGTAATTGATTTTATCAATGTAGAATTGTCGTTGAATTGAAAGTTGTTACTTAATTCTTTATGCCTATAAAATTTAAATTTGTGTGATTCAATTTTGTTAGAGTTGTTATTTTTGTGTGAATTTGTGAGGTATTCTGCAAGCGAGGTATTGCCTCTTGTGTCAATTGGTATGAGATCTAGTAGTCTTGATAGTGGAGATGATCCACCAGGACTTGTGGGTAGAGAAGAGTGAAAAGGTGGTAGAGAAAAAGTTTGTGATGGCTATTGCAAGTAAGAGGAGTCCTGAATAGTGAGAGATTGAAGCCACAAAGAAAAGTGTTTTGATAAATTGTAGGGTGCATGTGTGATAATTGTTGTAGAAGATTGCAACAAAAAATGAGATGAGTTAAAAGAAGAGGATCAAATGGATCATGAGTAGACCGGTAATAATCCCACTTTGGGAGGGAGTGGAGAACCAAAAGCGCTATTAAGAGTTAAAAAAGATCGAGGAAAGAATGGATGAATTGGAAAAATATTATTTTCCTAATGATATTTTGGTCACAAGAAAGAACAAAGAGGGTGCAACAAAAACATGTCAGGAAGAAGGCATGGTGGAAAATATTAAAGATGAGGAATTTCTTGCAGTAGCAGTTGAAGGAGTTGAAAAAGTACAGAAGGAAAGTGTAGACATTAGTGGAGGCCTGTGTTTGACAAGGGGCCTGATGAGGAAGATTCGGTGTTTGCAGAATAGATTGTGAAAATAGAGGCAATGTTCAGTTTGAAGAAGGTTGTATTAGAGGAAGAGGTTGTCCAAAGTATAAAATATGTGGATGTGGGTGCAATGATAGAGCGTGAGGATGTTGTCATGAATGGAAAGGAGAAAGATGATTTGTTGGTGAGAGAAGAATGGTTAGAGAAGCTTGCAGTTGTTTGAGGTATGAAATGTGTTGCAAAAAATGGTGGTGAGAAGATAGATACCACAACAATGAAGTAGGAAGAGGTGAAAGTTAATTTCTATGAAATTTGTGATGTAGAATTTGTAATGGATTTGTATGATGAGGTGAGTGATGATGAGAAAGATCATGTAGTGACAAAGTGGAATATAGATACTGCATATATGTATGTGGAAGTTGTGAGAGATTTTGTAAGAATTTTTTGGTGGAGGTGGTTGGTTTGTGGCAGGTCAAAACCCACGATAGAGGAAAAAGGTGAAGACATTGTTTGGTGGAAGAGGTCAGATAATGGTGGGTTGGATCCCACAAAGGAAAAGTGGAGAGGAAAAAATATTTGGAGGAGGTAGTCGATACATGGTGGAGACAAGTCCACAAGAGGAGAGAAGAATGGAGTGTAGAGTTGTTGGCAAAGGATGGTAAATGTCCCAACAAGATGCTGGAAGAAGAGGAAAAATAAATAATTTACATGTATTTGTTTCAGTGTGGGATCATGCTGCAAGTTGTTCGCAACTTGGAAGATTAGTTCTACTACTCAGCATCGTTTTGTGAGCCTATGCTCATAAATTTTTATTGAGTGCATCTAATGCAGGAGCATTAAGCTTGAGGGCATGTGTTTTGTGTTTGCACACAACCATGAATCGATCAAATGACATTCTTTTCATGCCAAGTCTTCATAGTAAATTCAAATTCATTTCCATTTGCACAACTTTTACAATGAAATCAAATATTGTTGATTTTAATCATAAGTTCAAGCAGTAGTTCAATTCAAAGAAAGAAATGTAAAGGTTGCGCCATTTTCCCTATGTAATTTTCAAAATAAAATATATATACTAGAAGAGTCAATTAAACATGAGAGATAGCCAAGTTTAAATTTAATTAAAGATACAAGAAGGCATTACTTGTGAGGAATTTGTAGAGACAACACACAATTATGAAAGATAAAACCAATGCTAAGGAAGACAAAGGGGCATGCCAGCATAAGAAGAAACAATTTTAAAATGTAGAGGATGGGTCCAGTGGAAAAGAGAGGTTGCACCAGAAGAGAAAGGATCAGGGAGGTGCTAGTATTAAAAATACTTTACAACCAATTTGAGAGGGGAGACAACCAGTTAGAGAGGGCTGCAAATAGGGGAAATTAGAGTCTGCCATAAAGAAAGAGTGCAAGTAGAGTGAATTAATGTAGGCAAATATGCATTGCAGGAGTAAAGAGGGGGAATCAACAGGAATAGAGGGTAGTTGTGTTATTTGAGAAAGTGACATCTTAAATAAAATGTAAGTTTAAATGATGAGGATCCAGGTTGTGACAGAGAAATCAATCCAAAGCTCAAACCCAAAATGAATGTTGAATGCACTTTTTTCAAAACTAAAGTGAAGAATGTCGAGTAGACTTAAATGGATGATATGTTGATTTGTAATCCATGGATATGCCCATGTTTCAGTTGTGAATATAAGAGATTATGAGATAATTAAAACTAATAATTTATTGCAAATAATTGATATGTAATTAATTTTATGAATGTAGAATTTTTCGTTGAATTGAAAGTTGTTACTGAATTCTTTATGCCTATAAAATTTAAATTGTGTGACTCAATTTTGTTATAGTTGTTATTGTTGTGCAAATTTTTGAGGTTTTCTACAAGAAAGGTATTGCCTCTCGCATCAGACATGCAAGTTGAAAATTGAGAATGGAGGAAAAAATCATGTGAAAATGAGGTAAATGAACCATGCAAGCCTAAGTACAAGCAAAAAAATATATGTGTTTTATGCAAGACAAAACATCTACATGTTTTGTGCAATCCAAAACACGTGCGTGCTTTGTGCGAGCCAAAACACGTGCATGCTTTGTGCGAGCCAAAACACGTGCGTGCTTTGTGCGAGCCAAAACACGTGCGTGCTTTGTGCGAGCTAAAACATGTGTGTGCTTTGTGCCAGCCAAAACACGTGCGTGCTTTGTGCGAGCCAAAACACGTGCGTGCTTTATGCGAGCCAAAACACGTGCGTGCTTTGTGCAAGCCAAAACGTGTGTGTGCTTTGAACAAGCCAAAATGTGTGTGTTCTTTGTGTGAGCCAAAATGCGTCTATGCTATTTGTGAGCCAAAATGTGTGTGTGCTTTGTGCGACCCAAAACGTGTGCATGCTTTGTGTGAGCCAAAGCACATGTGTTCTTTATGTGATCCAAAATGTGTGTGTGCTTTGTGTGAGCCAAAATGCATGTGTGCTTTGTGTGAGCCAAAATGTATGTGTGCTTTGTGTGAGTCAAAATGTGTGTGTGCTTTGTGCGAGCCAAAATGTGTGTGTGCTTTGTGTGCATACTTTGTGTGATTCAAAACACGTGCATGCTTTGTGCGAGCCAAACACATGTGTTCTTTGTGCGAGCCAAAATCGCATGCATGCTTTGTGCGAGCCAAAATATGTGTGGGCTTTGTGCGAGCCAAAATACGTGTGTGCTTTGTGCAAGCCAAAATGTGTGCGTGCTTTGTGTGAGCCAAAATGTGTGTGTTCTTTGTGTGAGCTAAAACGTGTGTGTGCTTTGTGTGAGCCAAAATGAGTGCATGTTTTGTGCAAGCCAAAATGTGAGCATGCTTTGTGCGAGCCAAAATGCATGCGTGCTTTGTGCAAGCCAAAATACGAGCGTGCTTTGTGCGAGCCAAAACACGTGTGTGCTTTGTGCAAGCCAAAACACATGTGTGCTTTGTGCAAGCTAAAACACATGTTTTCTTTGTGCAATCCAAAAAGTGTGCATGCTTTGTGCGAGCCAAAATGCATGTGTGCTTTTTGCGAGACAAAATGCGTGTGTTCTTTGTGCAAGCCAAAACATGTGTGTACTTTGTGCGAGAAAAAATGTGTGCATTCTTTATGTGAGCCAAAATGTGTGTGTGCTTTGTGCAATCCAAAACGTGTGTGTGCTTTGTGCGAGCCAAAATGCATGCACTAAAAGCATCATGTTCTTGAATCTAACTAACTAGCTCTCTTCCTCCACCTTAGTATCTAACTATCTCTACATCTCTCTATCAATATTCCTCTCATTATGCCTCTATCCCTCCCCCTAAAATATCTCTATCCCTATCTCCCCCTTAAAATTTATATATCTCTCCCTACCTCTCCCTCCCTCCTTCCTCCCCTTTGTACTCTTTTTCTCAAATCTCTCTCTAGCTCCCTCTCTCTCTATTTCCCTCCTTCCTTTTCTACTCATTTTCTCACATGTATCTCTTTGTATCTCTATACCTAACTCTCCCTATCTCTAATTATTCTTTCTCCCTATATACATCTCACCCTAACTCTCTCTATCTCTTTATCTCTCTCAATACGTCTCTATCTAGGTTATAATTTGCTCATGTTTCTAGGAAAAAAATGTCTCCCCATGCTCAAAAAATCATATTAATAGGAGAATGTGTTATAATGTGCTCATGGTCCTATGAAGATAAAAATCCTCTTTGTATATCTCTCCATATTTATTTCCCCACCTCTCTTTTCTCTCCCTCCCTCTCTCTCTCAATCCTCCATCTCTCTTTCTAATGTGCTCTCATTTCTACGAAGAATTTAATGTTGATGGTATAGGGTTTAGTGTTAAGGGTTCAAGGTGCATCTCCTAATTTTTTTAGGTTTTATGGTTTAGGTTTTATGGTCAATTATAGAGGGTTGAGGGGCTACCTACCTCTTTATATATCATCTCACATCTCCTTCCTCTTTACTCTCCTCCCAATCTCTATTGTTCTCTATTTCGCTTCTCTCTCTCTCCCTTAGATCTAGCTCTCTCTATCTAACTTAGCTCTCTCTTCACTATCTACCTCTCTATCTTAGCTTTCTATCTATCTCCTCTTCCTACCTATCCCATCATCCCTCCTTATCTACCTCTCCCTCCCTCCCTATGTAAATCTCTCTTCTCTCTATCTCAATCTCTCTCTTTCTTATCCACCTCTTCCTCCCTTCATATGTAGATCTCTCTTCTCTCTATCTCAGATCTCTCTAAATTATTCATTATTTAGGGGGTAGGTCCCATAGTTTATGGGTTTAGGGTTGATTGTTTATGATGGAGAGTTGATAGTTGAGGGTTTAGGGATTAAATTTAATTATGTAGCTTTCAACGTGTTAAATTATTAATGTTGGGTTTTAGGGTTTAACATATATAGAGTATAATGTTTATGTATTAGGGTTTAGGTTGTAGGTTGTAGGGTTGACTATATATGGTTGAGGGTTTATTATATAGGCCTTAAGGTCCAAGGTTTAGGGATAAGGTTCAAGGTCAAGAGGGTATAATTTATAGGGTTGAGGGTTGAGGGTTTAGCCTATAGGCTTTAAGGCCCAGGGTTAAGGGATAGGCTTAGGGTTGAGGGTATAAGGTATAAGGTTTAGGGTTGAGGGTATAGGGTATAGGGTTGATAGTATAAGATTGAGTTATAAGGTTTAGGTTTGAGGGTATAAGAACCTTAAGGTTTGAAAGTATAAGGTTTAAGGTAGAGTGTATAGGTTTTATGACCTAAGGTTAAGTGTAGGGTTTAGAGTATAGAGTATATGATATAGTGTATAGGGTTTAGGGTATATTGTTTATGAGTATATAGGGTGGAGGGTTCATCTAATAGGCTTTAGGGCCTAGGGTTGAGGTTATATGATATATTTTTTAGTGTTGACTATATATGGTTGAGGGTTTACTATGTAGGCCTTGTTGAACACACCCAAAGACTGAGAGGGTGAATCCTCCTATACAAAAGTTAAGCCCAAAGAAAAATCAAACCTCTTTACCAAATCAAAATCCTTAATCAAGTTAGGAACAATGAAAGATGAAACAAAGAACACACATACACAAGATAACACCAGATTTATGTAAAAAACTTAGATGGCTCTAGCGATGAGCGAGAAAGTCTGCGGAGGGAGTTTTTTTTTTTTGAACTCAGATGTTGAGGAGGGAGATGACTACAATGATGGGGATGCTAATGGGGCCTCTCTTCAGGCTCTTTGCATCCTTCTCCGTGTTTGTGAATGACTTGGTGTGTCTTTTTGTGTTGGGTCCTTGCCTTCTGTGTTTCTTTTGTAGGGTGTGGTGGTTACGTGGTCTCCCGTCTCTGTTGGGTAGATCTCTCTGGGCTACTGTTGTGGTTTCTGGTGTCTCCTAGCTTGCACGGTGGTTTCAGTGTCTCATGTGTGGGTATATTTCTCTGGCCGAAGGTGTCCTGTGTGGACAAGCATCATTTTTTTTCTTCGGTGGATCTTCGGTGGGCTAGGCGGATCTGCCTATTGTGATAGACTCTGGCTTTGTGGGCCTCGAGGTGGGCTTGGCTTCACATTTTGATTGGGGTTGGGTTTATTGCCTTCCCGTCTTCTCTTTGTCTGTGACTCTTGTTGTGGTTGTGCAGTATGTATTCCCTTCTAGCCCTATGTGGGTTATGTATCTGTGAGTGCCTTCGTTGTGGTGGTTTGTGTTGGTCGTGTGGGGGTCCTCCTCATAGGTCTTTGATGGTGTGTGTAGATGTCCTTGCTCTGGCTACCGGAACCTTGAGGTGTGTTGGGTGGGTGGCTTGGGTTTGAATCCTCTAGTTTCTTGGCTACTATTGGCTCTTCATTGACCTATGTTTCTGGTGTTGGGTTTCAGCAAAAAATCATTGCTGCTCTTCTTGATGGGGGTTGCAACTATGTGGAGTGGAGGGTATGCTTTTGTTGCTCCTATTGGTGTGATTTGTTTGGTGTTTGGATGTTGTTGGAGTATATTTAATAACCATTGGTTCTTCCCATTTCTTGGGGGCTAGTGTGGTTGATTGTTCCCCTATGGTAATGCTTTGGTGGAAGCCTACGGGGTTTTCAGTGGTTTTTTTCTTGGGTCCTATTTGGTTGGCCCAAACTTGGGGTTTTTTTATGCCTTTGGCTGGGTGGTTTTCTCCTCCTTACAGCATGCTCCGTATGCCAGTTATGCCTTTGGATATATTTTTTTTCCTTCCTACTGTAATTGGTCTCTGCCATTTTCTTCAGTTGGCTTCTTTTAAGGTGGAGTCTACTTCTATTGAGGGGAATCCCACTCCTATCGAGGTGGATTTGGTCGTTATTTTGATGGCATAGTGTTATTTCCTCTCTTACGAGATCCTATTGAGGTGGTTCTTGTTGGCGCAGGTGAGTGGTGACTCTAGTTTGGAAGGTTTTCATTTTATCTACTCCTATAGAGGGGAGGCCTCTCCATTTGAGGTGGAGCTTGGTTTGGTTTTCCTAGTGGGTGGGTGCTGAAAGTTGAATATTGTTGTTCTTTTTTCAGCTTTGTTATCCTTCTCTAGTGTGCCTTCTTTTAGTGGCTATTTGATTGGCGTTTGGCTGGTCTGCTTTGGCTCGACTGTTATTGTTCATGCTTCTATTTTGGTGAAACCCTCCCCATTAGAGGTGATTCTTGGTTGGTCAGTGTTTGGAATTTGGTTCTCTGCTAGTGAGGGTGTATTTTTCCCCTCTATTGATAGGAATCTGGTAGGCTCCATTCTTCCTAACTTGAGTAGAAGATATGATACTTAATAGCTATTGTAGGTGGTTGATGGCTTGGTTGTTCCTGGTAGTCTACAGGGCTTGATAAGTTGTGGGTTGTTCCTTGGCTCTGAATGTTTCTATGTAGTTTCGTATGATTCCTACCACTCTTTTGGTAAGAAACTATTAGGCTCTCTATTTCTATTGTTTGTTTTGAGCAAAAGGTCTATTGCAACCCATCTACGATAGGTAATTGGTGGCCTGGTGGTTTTAGGCAATATCTTGGTCCTACAGTTTTGTGGATTTTTTAGTTCAATAGGACTAGTTTTTGTCGTATGTGGTCGGTTACTCTTGGTTAATGAGCCAAGTTTGGGTAGCTAGTAGGTCTTTGAATCAAGAATGATGTTGGTTTTGAGTGTGTTCTTGCTCCTGGTCACTGTTGGCCAGGTCCTGTCTGAGTCTCTATTGTTCTATCACGGTGTTTCTGTTGGTATTGTTTCTCTGGCATTGTTTGTGTCTATGTTGTTTGGAAGTGTCCTTCTCTTTCTTCTATAAAATGTTCTTGGTCCTTTCAGAACCTCACTTAACTTATCAAAAACACCAGATTTATGTGGAAAACCCAATGAGGGAAAAATCACAATGAGAGTTAACTCACAATATAGAAGCTCAGTACTTACAAATTTACAATTAAGCTCATTGCCAAAGACTTGGAGGAGAAGGCACGCAACCTTAGGGAAAGACACTAGGGACTTGTTGAATTGAAGTTCACAACTCCAAGGAAATATACAAGGACTTGATGAGACTCACTATCTCAAAGCGGGATATAAGAAGTTTATATAAATTACAACATTTGTCAACACAACACTCTATTGATTGAGGCACTAAAGCACATATGATCTATGTTCCATAAAATTTTGCAATGCTTCTGTTAGATATTCAATACATCCCACTCCCTCTCACTTTGTAACTAATTTTATCTTTCATTTATATCCACCACAAGATGACAAAACATCAATTAGGTCAAAAAAATGAAACTTGTAGATGAAACATGTAGCATATTACCAATTTTCCCAAAAACATACCTTCAACTGAATTTACTCAATGTGGTTCTAACCAAGATAGGTCAGGACCCAAATACATCTTAAAAAAAATTCATATGCTAGTACAAACCTTGAAGCACATAGAAAGCAAGAGAACAAGCCCTGTTGGCCAGATATCCACAAACTTGAACCCAAAATACCAACTCAAACACAATGCATAACCAAAAGAAATCAACCACTGATGTGTGGATCACAAAGGGATGTTCCTTGAGCATCTAACAACACTTCCAAATACTTATTTTATACTACCATGTCACCAACAACTACCACAAACCAAACAAGAGTAGAACTCATCATCACAGAAACATAAAATGCACAAACATGAGATACAACATTAATAGAACAAATTGTGAACCACTTTAGCACATGAAATTTGAAATGAGACACTGCACAAACACTGAGAGTGCATTCACCAAGGCACATGAGTAGAGACATCAACTAGTTTAAACAACCAACAACACTGCCAACCTTTTGTAATTGACAAAAACCTCCTCAACAACACTAGTGACCTAAAAAATATAGGAGTACAACATCCACAAAGCAAAAACACTGAATCCAAAAGAACAAGACCAAATCTCCAATATTAGAGGAATGTGGAGCATTCTCCCAAACAGTCTTCACAGCAACTTCCTAAAACATAAACTTTTAACAACTTGTAAAGGCCAAAAATTTCTTGCAACAACACATACATCCTCAGGAATAGTAGGAGAGAGCATATAACATACTATAGAACATCAAAAAAATCTCTCCACCATCAAAAATACTTCTAATCCTCATCTTAATATATCAACTCTGCTGACAACAACCATACTAGATACTTATTTCATTAACATCAGACGTGGCATGGCATTGAACCATGAACATCATAAACACATCACCATACTCAATGACAGCCCAAACTGACAAAAATGACAACCAATGAAATAATCACAACACTCTCCTCAAGTATTGGAAACCAATGCCAACAATACAACCACTATAAAAATCTTTTCGCCATATGCAACAGTCTCCTCAAATTCCAACATACTCACCAAAACATCAATGACAACCAATACAATAGTATCAAGTGTCGACATCAATGACAACCAATTCCAAAAATATCCCCCTTTGGAATTGATGGCAACACACACCTACTCACTCTCCCTCTTTGACATCAAGGACAAAGGGCCATACAAAGCTGCACATTAAAAGTAATTACACAATCTCTGACTTCAAGGACAAAGGGCCAAATATCTTCAATTGAAATAGCAACACATTCTCCCCTATTGACTAGTATATGCACATATTCTTTAGGAAACTATACCAACTCCCCTATCAACATCACTTCTTTCCAACAACTGCACAAATATCCAAAATCCACCTTACTGCCAACTTGCCTTGAGAGGTAGCACACATCAATCCAAGAGAAAAAATTTATGACCTAAATTTTTCCCTTAGATAAATGCACCAATTATTCATCTAGTTAGAACAAGGAGGGGAAATAAACCCTAACTTCTATCATAGATACTCAAAAGTATCCTTTGAAAGTGCCTTAGTGAAGATATATGCAATCTAATCCTTGGTAGATACATACTCCAATCTAACTTCCTTCTTTGCAACCTTTTCCCTTAGAAAGTGATATCGAATAGAAATATGTTTGGTTCTTGAATGCATTATCGAATTCTTGGAAATATTAATTGCACTGGTATTATCACACAAAATAGGAATGGGTTCATCGTATACCACCTTTATGTCCTTCAAATTCTGCTTCATCCAAAGCACCTGGGTGCAACAATATGTTGCAACAATATATTCAACTTCTGTTGTGGATAAGGATAATGAGTTTTGCTTCTTACTGAACCAAGGGACCAATCTGTCTCCCAAGAAAAATGCACTACCACTTGTACTTCTCCAGTCATCCACACATCCTACCCAATTAGCATTAGTATAAGCAATCAAGGAATTTTTTGATCCTTTTAATACCACAAACCATAATCCAG
This sequence comes from Sequoiadendron giganteum, assembly GCA_007115665.2. Classification (NCBI taxonomy): domain Eukaryota; kingdom Viridiplantae; phylum Streptophyta; class Pinopsida; order Cupressales; family Cupressaceae; genus Sequoiadendron; species Sequoiadendron giganteum. The sequence goes on from CM021105.1 coordinate 610,343,587, forward strand.
ATTTCCCTTCAAGTATTTGAAAATTATTTTCACTACTTTCTCATGATATTGCTTAAGATTAGCTTGAAATCTGGCAACTAAACATATTTTATGCATAATATCAAGTCTAGAAGTAGTCAAGTATAACAAACCTCCAATCATAGACCTATAAAGATTTTGATCAACCTCTAGAAACTCATCATTTTTTCTCAAGTGACAATCGATCACCATAGGGGTATCTACTAGTTTGGAATCCTCCATCCCAAACTTCTTTAACATCTCATTTACATACTTAGCCAGAGAAATAAAAATACCACCATCTTGTTGAACAATTTCAAGCCCAAGGAAGAAAGACAACTCACCAATCATAGACATCTCAAAATCTTTTTGTATCTCCTCTACAAACCTCTTACACATATCATCATCTCCACCAAAGATTATTTCATCAACATATACAACCACAATCCACAACTTGTCTTCCCAAACCTTAATGTAAAGATTACTATATGCAATACCTTTCTTAAATCCTTGCTGAAGTAAATAGTTATCCAACTGAGCATACCAAGTTCTAGGAGGTTTCTTGAGACCATACAAAGATTTCTTGAGTCTACACACCATGTCCAGATCTTTTGATAACTGGAAACCATCCAGTTGCACAATATATACCTCTTCCTCTAGATCTCCATTCAAGAAGGTAGACTTGACATCCATCTGAGACTTTGAAGTTCTTATGAGCAAAAAAATCAAGAAACATCCTTATTGCCTCTATTATAGCTACCAAAGCAAAAGCCTCCTCAAAATAAATACCTTCAACATGCGAATAAAATTTTAACCTATCCATAAGACTGCATGAACAAATCTTATTTCTTGAGGAATGTGAAGCATTCTAGCAAGCCTTCATCATCACTTTATTTTGCTAGAGCATAGATTGGAATAATTTCATTTACAAATTTTATTTCAAAAGGTGTAAATATTTTTTAACTTGGATATAACACCACATCTTGACCAACTTATCTTTTGAACTGCAAGACAAAATATTTCTCTGCAAAGAGGTGCATACCAAAATACCATGACTCTACCTTAGAGGATACACTGTGAATGCCTTGAAAAACTTCTAAAAATTATCTTCAAGTGTGGTACACCAAAATGGAATAATATCAATCAAAATATGTGTACCTACCTCTGCACACCTTCTATTTGCACAAAAACCTTCATCAAAAGGTTCATTCTTACACAACAAATCTGTACACTAACGGGTATAATCCAATTCCTCTTTCCTATCGAATCTTCAAAAACTTATTCTTTTTAGGGTGCTACGGGATTTGTAAATGAAATATCCCCTTTAGATAATTCTCTATATTATTTTGTCTTAGGGTCTTGTGCAGAATGCACAAGTGTAGAATAATCCTTCTCATTTTCTTGAGCTTGTTCCTTCTTCCAAACCTCTTCATTACTCTTCTTTTCTTGATCAAGGGTTTCATCCTTTTTATGGTTCTAAACTAGTGGCTTCACAAAACCACTTATGTAGTAGTTTTCCTTATGTCCCATCTTATTAAATTTGTATCACATAATGTTGTGCTCTAGAACAAGGTTGTTCCTCTTAGCCATAGTTCTGCACTGACCAAGCTTGTGACCAAAATTGTTGCATGCATAGAAATATCCATGAAATGAAACAACATTGTATCTTTGGGGCACAAAGTATCTTATACCAGTGTTATCATTCCTTCTTTGTCTAGATCTATAATTAACAACCTTAGGTCTAAATTTATTCCAAGAGAAATAGTAACCTTGAAAAGATTGATTGAACCTAGTAGGAGCATGTTGTCTTGCAAGTGAAGGAACTCCAAATCCTTTTTATTTCCAGTCAGAATTGAATTCACCTTCTTTCTTGTCATCTTGATCTATCTTAGCATCTCTGGAATCATTATTCTTAGCATCTTCAATGCAAGCTTTCTCCTCCTTTGTCTTAGACTTTCCTTCTAACTTGGAGCTATCATTTAAGTTATCAAGAGCAAACTTCTATCCTTTGTCAGTTTGTTCTTTTTATCTTTCTAGTGCATTTATTAGAGTAACAATCTTCTCCTCAAGTTTCAAGCATTTAGTTGTTTTTTCATTGAGCTTGGTATTCAAGTAGTCTTTAATCCTCTTGATTTCTTCAACCAAAACTTTCAAATCAAAGATCGCATCTTCTACTCTTTTTAGTTTAATTTCATATTCTTTACCTCTTATTTGAGCTTTCAATTTGCCAGTTTCTTCCTTTAAATTTTCAATCAAGTTCTCATATTTTTGATTTAGTTCCCTTGCTTCAGTCAGGTCTTCTAGAGAAGACCAGAGTTTTCCTTCAAGATCTATTTTCCCAATCATTTGAATTGAAGTCCCAACCTTCAGGTTCCATCGACACTAGATCTGGTTCTGGAGAAAACATATCTTCATCAATCAAGGAGTCGAACTTACATTTTTCAACATCACACATTTTGTCACCATTTTCAAAATCCATAAAAAGGGTTTCATCATTTGTATCATTATCTTCATCTTCTAAGGAATAGTTGCTTCCCTTGGAACAGAAACTCTTTTTAACCTTAGGGTGATCCCGCAATACTAGTTTACCATTTTTGGCCAAACTGGACATTGAACTGAATTTTTTAACTAAATCTTCACTTTCAAACACCTATAGTTGCTAAAGAGTGAGGTATTTGAAGATGATGCAAACTAGTGATTTGTGACATTTTATTTGTAGATTCTAAATATATATTAAAAAAAAAAAAATGGAATCATATTGCATTTCTTTTTCCATCTCCTTCAAAACCTAGTTTTTAACAATAAACACCATTTTTAAAGAGTTGTGTTCACCATATACAACATAACTTTTTTTTCTATGAACGATAAAATTCTATTCTTTTCGAATTTAGCTTTGTAACTATGATATTTAGCACATTCATTTGGTTTCGTAGTGTTTTATTGAATATTTTTTCTTAATTAAGTTTTGAAGTCAAACCAATTATAATTTAGACATAGGCGGACCGTATACAACATAAATTTGTTTGTATGTATCGAAATTCAATTTTTTTTACTGGATCAAGGAAAATGACACCTAGTACGAACATATTTTTCAAAAAAAAATTATAATCAACTATTTTTCCACATGTAGAATAGAGAGCTTGATTTTCGGTGAAAAACCTATGTTTAATTAAACTAAAAAAATACATAATAAAACCAAAATATATTAAAATTATATTCGATGGATAGCTCGTTCTAAGGACTACCATCATCCAGTTGGGTCTATGAGGTTTCCTCCATTTTCATCCTCAATGTGAGCTTTGAAAGGAAAAAAATTGCAAAAATTTGGTAGAAGAGGGGGAGATGGGAAAAAAGGGGGTTCGAGTGAACCCCCCTTCACCCTTTTGAGCGAAGGGGGGTTTGATCAACCCCCTTCCCCCCTTCTTTGAATTTCCCTTTGTTTCCATTTTAAAAAATGTGGCAAAAAGGGGTCACATGAAAAAGGGGTTCAAGCGAACCCCTTTTTGGGTTCATGTGAACTCCCCCCCTTATGTGAATCCCTAAAAATCCAAAATTTGTTTCATTGGAGCATTTTTTGCAATTATCCTTCCTCAATAGAATTGTAAACCAGTTTTGTAGGACCACCCCTTATCTCTTTTGTTACTATCTTCAAATTCTTTATAGGGACATTTAGATGCAAAATAACCAATCCTTCCATAATTGAAACACTTGAAAGGTAGCTTACCTTTGTATCTACTAGTGCCTTTCTTCAATCTTCTTACAAATTTTGCTTCAACCTCATCAAATTCATCATTCAGATTAGCTGCTTCATCTTCTACCCTTTTTTTTGGCTTTGAATGTTGATTCCTTCTTTAGAAAATCTTTGTCAAATTCTCTTATTTCAAAGTTTGTGAAAGAACCAAACATTTCATCTACTAAATACTTATCCAAGTCTTTAGATTATTCAATAGAAGACACCTTATGACTATAGGATTCAGGGAGAGATCTCAAAAAATTCTTCACAATCTCATCTTATTTTACTATACCACCAAGATGTGTGATGCTAGTAACTAGTTCATGCACCCGAAGCAAATAACTTGCAATGTTGTCATCCTCTGTCATCCTCAAGGTCTCAAATATTCTCTTGAAAATTATCATCTTGGCTTGCTTTAATTTGGTATCTCCTTCACAAATGTTGCTAAATTTTTCCTAGATATCCTTATCAGAACTGTACTTCATCATCTTCAAAAGTTTTGAATCAACTAATCCAAAAAATATAGAATTCTTAGCCTTGGAATTGTTCTCATACAACCTGATTTCAGCAGGATCTATTGGAGGATTAGCAAGAGCAATATAACCACCCTTTACTGATTGCCAAAAACCAAACCCAAGATATTTTAGATGGCCTTCCATTCTCAATTTCCAAAAATTGTAATTTGTCCCATCAAACCTAGGACCTTTGTAAGCTCCATCATGTGCCACCTTGGATCTTTACCTCAATAATTTAAGCTTCTTTAGAGGAACTTGGCTCTAATAACAATTTTTAAACACACCCAAAGACTAAGAGGGGGGTTGAATTGGACTTTACAAAAATTAAGCCCAAAGAAAACTCAAACTTCTTTACTAGATCAAAAACCCTCAAACAAATCGACAACAAAGCAATTTAATTTCTTAACAAGATCAAAAACCTTCATTAATGAAATATATAACAATTCAATTCTTAATCATGTCAGAAAAAATGAAATATGAAACAAAGAACACACATACACAAGATAACATCAGATTTACGTGCAAAACCCAATGACCGAAAAATCACAGTGAGAGTTAACTCACAATAGATAGAAGTTAATTGCTTACAAAATTACAATTAGGTTCACTACAAAAGAATTGCACGATAAGGTGCACAACCTTAGGGAAAGATACAAGGGACTTGCTCAATTGAAGCACACAATTCCAAGGCAAGATACAAGGACCTAATGAGACTCACAATCTCATAGCAGGATACATGAAGTTTATAGAAATTACAACATTTGTCAACACAAAACTCTATTGACTAAGGCGTTAAAGCACATATGATCTATATTCCACACACTTTCACACTAATTCTATGATATATTGAATACATTCCACACCCTCTCATTTTTCAACTGATTTGATCTTTGATTTATATCCATCACAAGATCACAAACATCAATTAGGTTAGCCAAAAATAATATAAATAATAATTTCAAAAATCTAGCCACAAAACATCAATGCGGTCTTATCCAGGGGATAGAGAGGGAAAAAAAAACCTTATTAAATCTTCCAATGTGATCCCAAACAACTCTTATGTTGGCACACATCAATCCAAGTTGATAAAAATGAAACTTGTAGATGAAACATGTAGCACATTACCAGTCTCCAAAAACATAACTTCAATTGAATTTACTCTTCAATTGAATTTACTCAATGTGATTCTAACCAAGATGGGTTAGGACCCAAATACATCTTAACACAGCTTCATATGCTAGCACAAACCCTCAAGTACATAGAAAAAGCAAGAGAAAAAGCCCTATCATCTAGATATCCACAAATTTCCAAGAAGACCAAATCAAAAACAATGCAACACCAAAATAAATCAAACACTAATGTGTGGATCACAAAGGGATGTTCCTTGAACATTAAACAAAACTTCTAGATGCTTCTTTTATATTTTCATGTCAACAAAAACTACCACAAACCAAATAGGAGAAGAAATCATCATCACAAAAACATAGAATACACAACCATGAGATATAACATTAGAAAAACAACTTGCGGACTGCTTCAACACATGAAATTTGAATTGAGAAACTGCTTAGAAACTGAGAGAACATTTACCAAGCTACAGGAGTAGAGACATCAATGCAAAGAAATTCAAAGAATTTCCCAGACTAGTCTAGACAACCAACAACACTACCAACCTTCCATAATTTATAGAAACCTCCTCGGCAACATTGGTGACTTGAAAATATAGGAGTGCAATATCCATAGAGAGAAAACACTGAATCCCAAACCACAATACCATATCTCCAACAACATAGGAGTGTAGAGCATTCTCCCAAACAGCCTTCATAACAACTTCTTGAAATATAAACTTTTAACAACTTGTGGAGGCCAAAAATTTCTTGCAACAACACATACATCCTTAGGAACACTAGGAGAGAGCATATAGCATACTATATACCATCAACATCTCTCCACCATCAGTAATACTTCTAATCCTCATCTTAATACATCATCTTGATATCAACTCTAATAACAACAACTATACTCAATAATTCTTTCATTAACATCAAACAAGGAATGACTTCCAACCATGAACACCAAAAACACATCACCATGCTCAAAGATATCCCTAATTGAATGTTATCAACAATGAAAACCAGTGCAACAATCACAACACTCTCCTCAAGTGTTGACAACCAGTTCCAACAATACAACCACTACAATAATCTCACCAAGTCATATGAATTAGTCTCCTCAATTGCCAACAAAATCATGAAGCCATCAATGATAACCAACTCATCAATGACAACCAATACAACAATCTCAAGTGTTGACATCAATGACAACCAATTCCAACAATCCTTAGGGTCCAAGGTTGAGAGATAAGGTTTAGGCTCAAGAGGTTATATGATATAGGGTTGATGGTTTATCCTATAGGCTTAAAGGCCTAGGGTTTAGGGTTGAGGGTATAAGGTATAAGGTTTAGGGTTGAGGGTATAGGGTTTAGGGTTTAGAGTTGAGAGATAAGATTGTGTTATAAGGTTTAGGTTTGACTAGGGTATAGAAACCTTGAGGGTTGAAGGTATAAGGTTTAGGGTAGAGTGTGTAGGTTTTATGACCTAGGGTTGAGTGTAGGGTTTAGAGTATAGGGTATATGATATAGTGTATAGGGTTTAGGGTATATCATTTAGGATTGTATAGGCTCGAGGGTTTATCCAATAGGCTTTGGGGACTAGGTTTGAGGTATATGGTTTAGAGTTGAGGGATATGGTTTAGGGTTGACTATATATGGTTGAGGGTTTAGCCCATAGTATTTAATGCCTAGGGTTGAGGGATAGGATTTAGGGTTTAGGGTTTAGGGTATAGGGTATAGGGTATAGGGTATAGGGTTGAGGGTTGAGGGTATAAGGTTGAGTTATAAGGTTTAGGTTTGAGGATATAGGAACCTTGAGGGTTAAAGGTATAAGGTTTAGGGTAGAGTGTATAGGTTCTATGACCTAAGGCTAAGTGTAGGGTATAGAGTATAAGGTATATGATATAGTGTATAGGGTTTAGGTTATATTTTTTAGGAGTGTATAGGGTCGAGGGTTCATCCAATAAGCTCTAGGGCCTAGGGTTGAGGGATATGGTTTAGGGTTTAGGGTATATGATATAGAGTTTAGGGTTGACTGTATATGGTTGAGGGTTTATTATATAGGCCTGAGGGTTCAAGGTTGAGAGATAGGGTTTAGAGTCAAGAGGGTATATGGTATAGGTTTGAGGGTTTATCCTACATGATTTAAGGCCTAGGGTTGAGGGATAGGGCTGAGGGTATAGTTTATAAGGTTTTGGGTTAAGAGTATAGGGTTTAGGGTTGAGGGTATAGGGTATAAGGTTTAGGGTTTATGGTTTAGGGTTTAGGGTTGAGGGTATAGGGTATAAGGTATAGGGTTGAGTATATGGTTTAGGGTTTAACCTATTGGATTTAGTTTCTAGGGTTAAGGGACAAGATTTATGGAACTTATGGTAGAGAGTATAGGGTTTGGGGTTATGGGTATAGAGTTTAAGGTTGAATCTTGCATCTCCCACTCTCTTCTCTCAATATCACCTCTCTCTATCTCTCTCTATCTCACATATCGCTATTTCTCTACCTCTCTTATAATAATAAATATAAAGACTTAAGATGAAAATGAAATGATGATAAGATGCTTAAAATAACAAATCTAAGGACTCAAGGTAAAAATGTAATGATGAGAGGAGCTGGATGGACATGAAGACCAAGTGACCATATTAATACATTGAGTGTAGAGAGATATAGAAGAAATAGAGAATGAATGTGCACATACAATCAACGATTAGGAAAGAGAAAAATAATGGTGATGAGAAATAAGGGATGGGATGGGATTAGGTTTATTTGGAATGCAATAATTGAACTACAATGTAGAGGTCACTTAAATTGAAATGCATGAAATACTATGCAGCAGGGTATGAGGAACCAAGGTGTTTGTGTATCACATGCATATGACTGACACACCAAATACATAGGTTGTTCCAACATCCTACAAAGTCATGAAGGGCTTTGAAGGGGCCAACGTTGGAAAACCATAATCACAAGAATATTCCCTAGTGTAACATAAGATCAAAATGAATCTTGGTGGGCACAACACTAGACAACCAAGAAAAACCAATCACGAAAAGCTAAGGCATGCCCCTATTTCTAATAGTCAAAGCACACCATGATATGATGGATCATGGCGACCTCAAGCAGGTAGAGTAGGAAGCTCATAAATAAATATTTGAAAGCACCCCAAAAATAATAAGATATATCAAATATCATTTGTCATAAGGATGGAAAATGGGTTGATGTGGTCTGATATGAGGAACGATATATCCTGTGAGAACCTAAGATAGATGGGATAAATCTTAGGATTCTTATGACAAGGGATGGTTAAGATAATTGGAATTTTAGGGGGCTAACAAATTTTGTTGTAGGAACCAACTTGGTGACACATGAATACAAGGACGAGAACCTAATAACCAAAATATATAAGATATAGGAGCCTTGAGGGTTGAAGGTACTTAGTTTAGGGTAGAGTGTATAGGGTTTATGACCTAGGTATGAGTGCAGGGTTTAAGGTTGAGGGTATATGATATAAGGTATAGGATTGAGGGTATAGAATTTAGGATTGAGTGTATGGGGGATCGAGGGTTCATGATATAGGCTTTAGGGCCTAGGGTGAGGGATATGGTTTAGGTTTGAAGGTATATGATATAGGGTTTAGGGTTGAGTGTATATGGTATAGGGTTGAGGGTTTAGCCTATAGGATTTAGGGCCTAGGGTTGAGGGATAGGGTTTAGGGTTTAGGGTTTAGGGTTGAGTATATGGTTAAGGTTTTAACCTATTGGATTTATTTCCCTAGATCCACCTCTCTTTATATAACCTCTCTCTTTGCACTATCTACCTCACTCTCTGTATTAGATTTCTATTTATCTCCCTTTCCTGCCTCTCCCCTCATCTCTCCTTATCTACCTCTCACTCCATCCCTATGTAGATATATCCTCTCTCTATAGGGTTTAGGATTGACAGTATAAGATTGAGTGATAAGGTTTAGGATTAAGGGTATAGGAACCTTGAGGGTTAAAGGTATAAGGTCTAGGGTAGATTGTATAAGATTTATGGCCTAGGTCTAAGTTTAGGGTTTAGGGTTGAGGGATAAGGATTAGGGTTGATGGTATAGGATATATAGGATTTAAGGTTATGGGTATATAGTTTATAGTTAAGTGTATAGGTGTTAGAGTTAAGTGCATATGGTTTTGATAAGTTAAATCCATCGTAAGCCCAAAGCTAAGAAAAACATGTACATGCTTTGTTAAGTTAAAATAATGTACATGTTTTGTAAAGGTAGATCAATTGTTCTAAGCCAAAACTAAGAAAAACACATACACATTTTGTTTTAAGTTAAAATAAATGCATTATTAAAACTCAAAAATAAATAAAACATGTATGCATTTTTTAAGTAAAAAGCACATACATGTCTTGTAAAGCTAAATGCATCATTAAAACTCAAAACTAAATAAAAAACATACGTGTTTTGTTAAGTTAAAAGCATGTATGTGTTTTGTAAAGTTAAAAGCTTGTACATGTTTTTTGAAGTTAAAAGCACAAGTTCATCGCCAAACTAGAAATTAGCCAAGTTTGTGAGAGAAATGTTGGGGTGACAAGTATGAAAAGTTTTGGATAATCAACAATCATTACAAGAAAATGGTGGCAAAAATCCTCGGTATCCAACACCCTATCAATCACCATCATTGCTTGACTATAAGGTAATAAAATGGCGGTGGAAATTCTTGGTACCCAACACCCTATCAATCATCATCATTTCTCGACATGGAAAGCCTCGGTACTAAGAAGATTAATCATGAGATCAAGATGGAAAGCCTATGGTATTGGTGGTTGTTTATGTTATTTAATCATCACCATGGTGAATATGCACATTATAGTGGAGCAATGATGGTGAATATGAACATTATAATGGAATAGAAATGGTGAAGCCTAGCCAATTTCTAGTTTGGTGATGACCTCATGCTCTTCTAATCATGCAACTATTCTTAAGGCTAACAAAGTTGCATCCTTGAGAGTACCTTCATAAACATAGTTTGTGAAGGTATTGAAATCAATGCTAATATAGACATTGAAGGGTTGTTAGTGTTGATCAATATAGGAGGGAGAAGCATGGGTGCTTTCCAAATCCTGAAAGATATGAAGAAATCAAAGCTATGTAATTGGTCATCTTGTCCCAGAAGATAGTGTTCTATCTAGCATCCATAGAAAATCCATTGCCTTTCACACATAATGGTTTGTTGTTTTGTACTGGCTAGCTTGTCAAGGAAGTTTATACATAGCATAGATAAGGAGGGAAGGAGGTTTAAGGGGCATAAAAATGACTCTTCTCTTCAGTATTGTGTGTAGTGACTTTAGGATTGACACAAACAACAAATTGGAAGATTATTTAGTCTGCACAAAGAAGCTACAATGGATGTTTTAATAAAAATTGTTGGTCCGCCAACCTAGGTGGGTGGTCATTTCCACGATGGAATGGTATATGAGAATTTTCATATGAAAACAATGCAAATAATGGGCTCCCACGATTGGGGAATTCATTTTACCAAACACCTAGTTGCTCCAGCCAATAAAGACACAGTTATGTCTTCTTTGGAAGGCATCCCTAATTTTCCTAGGTGTTGTTTTGTGGCTGATTTTTTGGATACTAGAACTATTGTGAGAGGTGGGACTACTAAGATGGATTTGAGTTTGTATATTTATGGGGTAGAGGGGAATGATATGAAGGATTTGTGGTTTTGTGGCTGATTTTTTGGATGCTAGCACTATTGTGAGAGGTGGGATTGCTAAGATGGCTTTGGGTTTGTATAGTTCTGGGGTAGAGGGAAATGATATGAAGGATTTTGAGAAATTATTGATCACTAATGGAGATTTAATCTCCACTTCTAATATAGCTCAGTGTGGGCAATGTGTTGAGGGCCCGAGGTTCATGGTGCACAAATATTTATAAAATATCTCTTTTATAATATTTACTACAAATATTAGAAGTATTATTATATTTTCCATGTCTCCTATTATTGGATGGAATGATGTTGTTTGATTTCTAAATAATGAAATAAAAAATAAAAAAATAAAAAATGATATTATATAATATAATAAATATAATATTAGTATAATATATTAGTATTATATTATACTACTATAAGTATAGTATAATATAATATTCATTAAAAATTGCATGCACTTTATTTTTCTAAAAATATGTGTGTGTTTTGTATTCAAATAACACACTCGTGTTATTTGAATTTTTTCAAAACATGAATGTGTTTTGATCATTTTTGGGCATTTGACCAAATTTTTGTGCCCCATCTTGGTTCACATGCCCTTATATGTTTCAAAAGTTTTCATCCTTTCTATGAGGGATGTGATCTTGAATCATGCAATATAATTTTCTTGCATTGTTTCGACAACTAACATTTTTTTTTTATGCATTAGAAAGATTATCTAGAGCAGATAAATGAAATCAACTTTCTTTTCTAGAAAATTGGATTGAGAACCACTTGGATGATGCACAAAAATCATCAAAAATCCATTTCTATTTTTTGATTTTGGAAAATTGTCAAAAGATCTAGGATTTTTGAGTGGAAGAGGAATAATTTCTTTGTTACAATGTATAAAAATGTTTATGCCTCAGTGAGTAAGGGAGGAGCAAGTTTTGGGGGTATTTTTTGATAGCTAATAACACCAAGTATGAGTCAATATATGGATAGGTATGAGATTATTTTGTCTGAGAAACCATCTACAGCAATTTTCATTATCACTCAAGCTCAAAAGTTGACTATGGTAACCCATATGTTTTGTAACATACACCCTCAATCTATCCTTATTTTGTTTTATGTTTTTGGAGAGATAGTGAAGGTAATATATGAAATTGATATTTCTTAACAATATTAAGCATAAATAAATAAATTTGTAGTAATAACAACTCACAAAATTATAACTTTTAAATTTGTAATGAGCATAAATTTCTAGACTTGTTTTATGATTAGAATATAGGTTTTTTCTCAATTACAACAACAAATTAGTTCATAAATTGTCACAACATATCTAAATCCAACATTCCTAGAAAATGTTAGAGACTTGGACAAGGTGTTGTAGTTACAACCAATAATTGGAGCCTCAAAAAAATAGGACGCCACTGTCTGATATAGAAAACTTCATGAACAAAACTAAAACACGAGCCTTTCAAAGCCCTAGGTGCCTCCATTGCTATGTGTTGTTCAAAACCCTAGGTGACTAGCTAGATAACACCTACACCCTCCTTGTTTTTGTACGACTTGCTTGGGAATGGTATGACCTTCTTATGTAAGGAATCCTTTTGATTTTGCAAAGCCTCTAACCTGTTGTTAATTGATACACAATTAACAACACCTCAAATCTACACTGATCTTACTATAAAAAACTGAAAATATCAACCTCCAATGAATCCCAGTTGTGATTCTTGATTGGAAATCACCAATAAATCTTCTAGATTGGTTCGTTCACCAATGTAGAAGACGTTCACTACAAGGGTTTGTGTCCTCACAAAGCCACAAGATGAACAAGTTCAAATAGAAAGATGTATTCTCAAACAATAACCAACATACCAAATGAGCTCTTCAAAATAACTTATATATCTCCCCCAAAAGGATAGGCCCCCCTTACTTTTTCACTTTTTAATATTTGAACATTATTTTTATTTCTCAAATGTGGTTTGTAAACACATAAAAAGGCCATACCATTTTAAGTTAAATATTTTACTTTATCCTTAGCACCCACAATAGTCCTTTACATGATAAAATCAAAACTTTATTTTAACTTTATTTACTTATAGCTTATCGTTATGTAATTTAGATTCACCAAACTATATCAAAAGCCAAAATGATACTAAAAATAACATCCACCGAAAATACTAAAAATAGTAGGATAGACAATTGGATCCATTGGCGCTGAGATTGACTTACTAATAATAGTATGGGATAAATCATCAAAAATACTCTAGAAAAAGGATTATGCAACTCCCAACAAAGCCATGTTGGATAAACTGTCACCAAAGTTCCCTAACCATAACCCCATAACCCCATAACCTACAGGAACTACTGAATAAGCTAACTCTACCACATTGCAAAATAGGTTAGGAAGGGGACATTAGAGTCCGCCCTTCCCAAAATTGCTTGTCCTCAAGCAATATCAACTCTAGATGTTGTAGAATTTTCTCATGTTCTCCCAAATTGCATCCTCCAAAGACAAGTTTTTTCCATTTGATCTATTACTCCTTAATAACCCTCTTTTGAAGAGTCTGCTCTCTCGAATCTATAATGGCCTCTAGAATCATAATCAACTTACCCTCCCCATCTAATAGTGGCAACTCTGATGAAGGAACCACATTGTGTCCTAGTGCCTTCTTAAGCCTAGATACATAAAATACATTATGAACCTTGCTGGTAGCTGCCAACTCAACCTCATAGGTGACCTCTCTAATCCTCTTGGACACTCTAAAAGGACCATAAAATCTAGGCTTAATCTTCTCTGCTCCACTCTTCTTGAGAGAAGACTGTCTGTAAGGCTGAAGCCTCAAATACATCTTGTTCTCAACATTGAAACCATGCTCCACATGATGTTGATGAACATAATTTTTTTTTTTATTATGATCTTGTTACAATTTCTTCAAATATTTCATAACATCTTGAATCTCCTGTGATAAATCCCTTGCCTTAGGCACTCTACTATCTCCAAAAATCAAATCCAAAAAGTAAGGTGCCTCATATCTTTAAAGATCCATTAAAGGTGACATCCTAATGGACATGTGATAGGTATATTTATAGCAGTATTCCCCAAGATGAAACCACTTAATCCAAGCTCTCTTCTATCCTGATACATAATTTTTTAGATACCCTTCCAACCATTTGTTGACTATCTCTATTTTCCCATCTGTTTATGGGTGGTAGCTCGTGCTAGGAGTGAGCTCTCTCCCACTTAACCTCAAGAGTTCCTACCAAAAGAGGCTTAGTAACTTGTTGTCCTTGTCACTCAAAATATTCCTAGGCATACCATGCAACCTAAAAATCTCCCTAAAGAACCTAAGCTGAAATGTATGTCGCTAAAATGGAAAAATAATATACAAATTTGGCTAGTCTATCAATCACCACATATATGAAATCCATGTTTTGCACCTTGGGAAACCCTATGATGAAATACATGGAGATACATTCTGATTTATAATTAGGAATGGGTAAGGGCTGAAGTAAACCAACTAGATAAGTGTGCTCATTCTTATTCTATTAGCAAGTAGGACACTCTCTCACATACTTAAGGACTTCATTTTTAAGTTCTTTCCAAGTGAACCTTTCCTAGATCTACCTATAGGTCTTGAAGAAACCCGGATGACCAACCATGGGCACATCATGAAATATCCTCAAAATATTTCCCTTAAGCTATGAAGTAGGAACTAAATATATCCTCTCCTATTGAATGATTAACTAATTGAGCATCGTGTACCTGTCATCTTGGATAGTGTCCTCTATGATTCTTGTTGCCCAAGAATCCTTAGCATATTTTACTAAAATTAACTCCTTTCAATTAGTAGCAATCTCAACCAGAGAACATAAATGAGGCCTCCTGGAAAGTGCATCAACAACTACATTTCTTTTCCCTTGACATATACAACGTCAAAATCATATGCCTGTAATCTACTAACCCACTTCTACAACCTATCATTAAGATCTTTCTGGTTCATAAAGCATTTGATTCTATTATGGTATGCTTTAATGATAAGCCTACCCCCTACTAGGTATGGTCTAAATTTGGCTAATGTGTGCATGATAGCCAACATCTCTCTATCATAGATAGAGTAACCCCTCTCCACACCTCTCAGTTTCTTACTCTCAAATGCTATGGGGTGCTTCTACTAAATCAATACTGCTCTAATTCCCTCCCTCAAAGCATCACACTCCTCAAATGGTTTGGAGAAATCTGATATTTCCAACTTTGGACATGAAGATATCAACTGCTTGAAGTGCTCAAAACACTTATGTGTTGAATCAGACCATTCAAAATCCCCCTTCTTCGTCAAATCTATGAGCAGGGTTGTATTTTTTGAAAACCCTCTAACAAACCTTCTATAAAATCCGCACAAACCAAAGAATCCCTTAGCTGAGTGAGATTTGTAGGAGTAGGCTATTAAAAAATAGCCTTGATCTTGTTAGGATAAAATCTCACTCCCTCTGCACTAATTTTTTGCCTAAGATAGAGAAGCTCTATCATGGAAAAATTGCATTTAGACTCCTTGGCGTACAAGGACTCACTCTCCAATATGCTCAAGACCTCCTTGAGATGCCTCAAATGCTCCTCCCAATATTACTAAATACCAAGATTTCATCAAAGAATAATAATACAAATTTCCTCAACTATTTCATAAACACCTAATTCATACAACTCTGGAAAGTGGTTAGTGCATTTGTCAACCCGAAAGGCATCACTACAAACTTGAAGTGCCCAAAATGGCATTAGAAAGTTGCCTTCTCTATATCCTATTTCCTCATCCCGATCTGGTGGTATCATGATCATAAATCTATTTTGGAAAAATAACAAGCCACATGCAACTCATCAATAAACTCATCTGTGAAATAGGATACTTGTTATTTATTGTCCTTTTTTCAATGCCCTATAGTCTGAAATAGATCAGCGTTGTTCCATATTTTTTCTTCTCTAATACCACTATTGATGCGAATGGACTTTTTTTGGGTATAATGTACCCCTTCTCCAGTAACTCCTTAATTTTTTTCTCAATATCATCCTTATGTCTCTTAAGATGTTTGTAAGGCATAGTAATCACTAGTTTGGCACCCTCCTCCAGCTCTATTACATGCTCTATCCCTCTCTCTAGCGACACTCCATGAGGGATACTCCCAAATACCATGCTATGCTTAGATATCAGCTTCTAGATGTCCAAATGGTATTTATTTTTTGTTGTTTTGCAACTGTAGGCATGATAAGGCACTCTGCTACCCACTCAACCTAATCATGTATGATTAGCCACTCCATCCTCTTAAAGGACACGACTCTAGGAACCCAATCGAATAATCCTCTACGCACTATATTTCTCCCATTTTCCTAAAAATTCATTTCCATCTTCTATAAATTAAAAGAGAACTCCAGAATGGATTTCATCTAATGCATTCCCAAATCCATATCAGTATCCCTAATGTTAACCACCTAAAATTTATCCTTCATCTCATATTCCCCCCATTGTAGGCTCAAGCTAGATATCTTATAGGTACATGAAATTTTGTACCCATAAGCTACCATGACCTTAAATCCATCATGTTCTTCCATTTATAGCCTTCTCCTATTCATGAAACCCTCATCAATAAAATTATGAGTGTCACATGTATCAATGAGTGCTATTATTTGTTGCCCCTGCAATGTCCCTCTAACCTTAAATATAACTACTTTTTGGATGCTAGAGAGTTGGGCAATGGTACCACCACTCTTTGTCTCATCATCTGATGAGTTCTCCTCCTCACTACTCTCCAAATCAGACCATTGATATGATTTTTCTGATGCAGATTCATTAGTAGAAAAATAATCTATTTTATTTACCTTTGCTTTCACACTACATTTGTGAGATGGGATTATTTACCTTTGATTTCAAACTACATTTGTGAGATGGGTCTTGAGGATCTCTACAATGGAAGCACAATTTCTTCCTCGAAAGGTCATTGAGCTGCTCATTATCCAACCTATTAGTCTCATGATGTGGGGTGATCCCACAATAGTGGTTTACACTTTTTGGGACATCCTGATTTTTGTTGAAATCACATAATTTTAGATCAAACCACCTTAGATCAAACCCCCTTTGATAGAACCCTGCTAGTTTTAAACCATACCTATAACAGAGTCTCCTTTACACCTATCAAAATGCTGATAAAAAACCACTTTTGATTAACCTTTTGGGAGATCAAATGAATTCATGTACAATTTATTTTTTGTATGTATTCCTTATTATAAACTTCCTGAAAAGTATAATTTTAAATATATTTAATTTGATTATTATATTTATTTTTTATTTCTTGTGAATGTAGGTTTTTCACTGAAAATCAAGCTCTTTGTTCTACACATGTGGAAAAAATAGTAGATTACCAAAAAGAAAATTAAAAAATATGTTTGTGCTAGGTATTGATGTCCTTGATCCAATGAAAAAAAATTGAACTTCTATACATACAAAAAAAGATGTTGTATAAGGTCCATTTATGTCTAAATTATAATTAGTTTGACTTCAAAACTTAATTAAAAAAAAAATCATTAAAACACTATGAAACCAAATGAGCATGCTAGATATTGTAGTTACAAATCTAAATTCAAAAAAATAAAAAATAATCCTTCATAGAAAAAGTTATGTTGTTTATGGCGAACATCACTCTTTAAAAATGGTGTTTACTATTAAAAACTGGTTTTTGAAGGAGATGGAAAAATAAATGCAATGTAATTCCAAAAAAATCTAAAATATATATATTTAGAATCTATAGAACAAATGTCACAAATCACTAGTTTGCATCATCTTCAAATTCCTCATGGTTTAACATCTATAGGTGCCCGAAAGTGAAGACTTAGTTAAAAAAAATCAATTCAATGAAAAGTTTGGCCAAAAAGTATAAACCACTATTGTGGGATCACCCTGTCGCTAATGTGTTTCCTTATGATTTTTTTTCTTATCCTTATCCTTCTTATGGGGGAAAGTATTAGACTAAAATATGTTTCTAAGAGTACAAGTCTTTGTGTCTCCATGTCTCGAGCCTTCTTAGTGGCTTCCTGTAATGAAGATGGATTAAGGGCCTTAATCCAACCTCACAAGGGGCTTGAAAGACCATCCATGAAAAAAAATGAGCCTCCTCTCTAAAATATTTGTGACTAAGGCTAAAAGTATTTGGAAATAAACTACATATACCTCCACTAAACCCCACTATTTGAGCTAAGCCAACTTAGGTTGAAGTGCAACTCTATATCTTTCATTTCAAACCTCTTGATGAAATTAGCATATGAATCAATTTGGTCATGGCCCAAGACAAACATGCCATGGTACCACCACTCATGAGGACTACCATCCAAATGTATAGTTGTATATTTGATAGCCCCATCTTTCTACATTGGGTTGAGTTGGAAATATGTGTCCAACTTTTGAACCCATGCTCTAGTTGTGGTCTTCCCAAAGCCATCAAATTATGGAATGGATAGCTTACCCACCTTTTGTTGTAACTCTTGTTGATTTTGTATACCACCTCTATGTGGTCTATGTTTCATTATAAGGTATATGCAATCATGATTTGATATCTCATCTTGAAACTCCAACCCCAAGTCTCTCCAATCCTAAAAAAAATGATCTTGAAGCTCCTATTGGGTGGGCTCTTTCTCTACATGACAATTAAATCTCGATGGAAATTTATGCATTAAGGGCCTAGAATTGGTTGTTCTAGACCTGCCTTGTTGATTCGTTCCTCTACCATTCTCTAAACCTTCCCAATTAATATTTTTCTTGTTGTGCCCTTTGTTATGCTCATTGTGAACCCCATTGTTACCACCATTATTTCTATAATTATTCCCCTAATTTTTATAGTTATTTCCAAGCATCTGTAGGTTCATTAAAGTCATCATCTACACTAAACTCTACTGCAACTCACACTTCCCTCTAGCCAAATCATTCAACTCTAGTTGGCTCTCAAGTATTTCAATGGATTTGTTTATTCTTAAATTAAAATTATGGGTATATGGCTGCATTACTCATTCAATCAATTGTCATAACACTATTTTCCCAAAACCTCTTCAAGATGGTGGGATACATTGCTCTAATACCACTATAACATACACCCTCAATTTTTCATTTTTTTGCTTGATGTTTTTGGAGAGATAGTGAAGGTAATATGCAATTGATATTTCTTAATAATATTGAGAAATAAATAAATAAATTTGTAGTAATAACAACCCAAAAAATTACAAATTTTGAATTTTCAATGAGTAGAAATTTCTAGATTTATTTTACGACAAGAATATTGGTTTTTTCTCAATTACAACAATAACCCAATTCATAAAATGTCACAACATATCTAAATCCAACATACCTAAAAAAATTTGGAGACTTTGATAAGGTGATGTAGTTGCAACTAGCAATTGGAGCCTCCAAAAATTGGGATGCCATAGTATGATATATAAAACTTCATGAACAAAACTGAAACACAGGCCTGTCAAATCCCTAGACACCTCCAAACTTGGTATGTGTTGTTCAAATGTTGTTGTATGACTTGTACAACCTACTTATGTAAGAAACCTTTCTGAGTTTACAAAGCCTTTAACTTGCTATTAATTGACGCTTAGAACTACTCAAATTCACACTGATCTTACTATAAAAAATTGAAGTTATTAACCTCTAATGAAGCCTAGCTATGATTCTTGATTGGAAATCACAAATACTTCTTCCAGATTGGATCTTTCACCAACGTAGAAGATGTTCTTTATAGGGGTTTGTGTGCTCACAAAGCCACAGGATGAACAAGTTCAACTAACAAGATGTATTCTCAAACAATAACCATCATACCAAATGAGCTCTTCAAAATAACTTTTATATCTCCCCCAAAAGGCCATTCCACCTTACTTTTACCTTTTTAATATTTGAAATTTATTTTGATTTCTCCAATGTGGCTCCTAAACACATAAAAAGGCTATACCTTTTAAAATTAAATATTTTACTTTATCCTTGGCACCCACAATAGTCTTTTAATTAAAATAGTGATAAAGTTAAAACTTTAATTTAATTTAATTTATTTATAACTTATTGTTATTTAATTTAGATTCACCACACTATATCATGTGCCAAAATGATATTGAAAATAGCATTCACCAATAATACTAAAAATTGTAACTATGGGAGAAATCACCAAAAACACTCTAGAAAAAGGCATTACACAACTCCCAACCAAACCATGTTGGATAAACTATCACCAAAGTTCCCTAACCATAACCTCGTTAGCCTATGAGAACTATTAAATAGGCTAACTACATGCCACACTACTGAATAGGTTAGGAAGGGGACATTACATGTTCACACAAACATAAAGCCTTCATAAGGTAAATAAGGTATATGCCCATAGGACTAGATGGCACAAAAACTCAAATAGAGGTTGAGTTTGAGATTGGAGATGGATAAGTATGTATATCTATAATCATTGTGTGTTAATTTATTGTTAAAGTTTTTTTCTTAAAGAAAAATAGAATTAAAAATAATAAAGACCAAGAAAAATTGCACAAAGTGGAATGAATAGTGGAAAGCTTTGAGAGGTATTGATAGATGTTTCTATATAATTAGGGGTAGTATGATGAACCATTCAAAGTATTTGAGGTTCCAATGCATGCATTAGGTAAATAAATGTAAGCATTCAAGTTTCAAATGGTGTTGTCATGGCCATGAAAAACACTAATAATGAATATGAGAATGAGGTTTTAGTGAAGCACACTCAACGACAATGCATAGGAAAACATGGCTTGTTGTATAGCTTCTTCAACTTCTAGTAATAACTCAATCAAGAAGCCAATGCCTCATGTGTGTATGCCACTTGGAATTCAAGTTAAAGGATAACCAAATGGCGAGGTTAACATGATTAAATATACATATTATAGGAGTATAACATCATGTGAGACATAAGATGGAGGATTTAATAGGCCAATATTCTAGCAATAGAGAGTAAATAAGAAAAAAGTATTGTGGATTCTTCAAATTTATGTTTGGAATGTCTTTTTAGTGGTGTACTACAACTCTTATACTTTTATTTACAATATTCATTCTATTTGTTATAGACACATTGGGTGATGATCTACATTATAATGCATAAATGAAATTATCAACTACAAATACTACATTAAGAGCAAATTTATGGTAGTTCAAAGCCTATTATATATTTATGTGAGTTATCTAATTTAAAGGGACATTTGATTTACATATTGCGTAGTGATATACAATATACTAGCTAGCTACACAAAATGCATCAATAACAAATTCAAGGTAAATCAAAGGGACATTTGGTATGATATCTTCCACTTATTGAGAAATGTTTTAGTAGCAACTTATCAATTCTTCCTATCAATTTTTATTGGAATGAGACAACTTCTCATCAATCTAAGAATATTGAGACAATGTTTATATAGTTACAGATTTAATATGATTTTTACAATTGTAAGATTAGATGTGGAACGATGACTACAAAAATTAGTAACCATTGTCACATAAAACCACACCCTATTGAATAAGAGTTCAGTGTTCTAATGAAACAATGGAAATGACCTCAAGATGTGGGACCTTGCAAGTTGAGGTCAAGTATTTAGAAGGCTGACTTCCTTTTCGAAACTAAGTGCAATTTTTTTGGTCTAACCGAGCACAATGAAAACCCTATCACTAACTTACTCTAACAGATCACAAGGGAAAAGGGTAGAAAGAGACATGAAATGTGAAAAAAGGTGATGCACCAAATTTAGAGTTTGTTCCTTCCTACATCAAAATAGCATAATATGTCAAAGAAACAACTAAAACACCCACTCAGATATGAAGGTAAATGAATTTTTCTCAAACATGCAAGAGGTAATGGTGATAACAGTTGGATTTTATTAGCATAAAGCTTGAACTAACCTTTACAATGTCAGAATGCAAGAGTTATAGGTTTCCAAAAGAAAAATCCCAGAGGAACGGGAGAAAGAATCCATAGAAAATATACAAGTGTTGCCTTTATAGTTCAGGCATAACTGAGATGAATACACTCAAACCCTAACCCAACTAGGGTTAGCAGTTAAATAAATATCTGCTCAAAGAAATATTTGTGCTAAGAGAGCCTAGAGAGAACTGACCTGCACACCATCCATCCTACCATAAGGGCTCTAAAATCTCAAATGAGCTCCAGATAATGAATATCATGGATGTAGGGATGGGGATAATATGAAATCCATTGAAAACCCTCTGACCAATACACCCTAATAGAGAATAAGAGCCTATAGCACATCAAGGAGTAATTGCGACATCCCGCAATCAATACAACATTGAAAAAATGTGTAAAAAATGATCCATAATTGATTAGATTTGATTCAACATCTGAGGATGTCGTTGAGCAATAATGTATTCAAATATACAACAAACAGGATCAATTATCCATTGAAGTTTGAATTTTGACCATCATATTGGAGATGAAGGGCTCATATTGAACATTGAACAAAGTTTAAAACATAGTCGTCGATCTTCATCTCACACACTAGTAACCAAAGAAATGGGCCCCATCGTGACACATGGTACCTGTCCGCTAGCCCTATGAGATTTTCACATTTGAGATCTATGATCACAGGCTAGCAGGCAACAACCCAAATCAACCCGGTGACCACCAACATGCATCCTCTTTAATCAAAAGGTTGATGACCATAACATGTATCCTCCTTTAGCAATAGACAACTGTGATTAGAACATCTCAATGAACAATTTTGTGCGTGCATATGCATCCTCTTAGTAGCATGTTCTTTAACCCTTCATAGTCATTGAGAAATATTTTATTAAATATTTCTATGTCTCCAATAGTTTAGAAAATGACGACAATGATGCCACATGGATCAAGCTCGCTATCCCTCCACAAGCCCAGATCTAATAGTGGGTCCCCCGTGGGCTAGCGGGGAACGATCAAGACTTATTTGTTAGAATACATCATATCCATGTATTTGATGACCACTAGCCATTAGTGCCTTCGAATAGTGGGAGGGCCCACCAAGAGGGTGGATAGGTGTCACCTTCCCGCTATCCGTCTAGCTTTTTAATTTTATTATTTTAATCCCATGGGCTAGCGGTGAACCAATAGGGTGTGTTATGTGGGACCCACCCATTATTACAAGGCTTTAAGAAAATATTAAATGATTTATGACCTGCATAATATGAAGCAAGATTCATAATGACTCAATGAGCAATGACTGGGAATACTAGGATGAAGAGGTCAGTCAAAACATGACTTTGAAAAACATAAGTTATAACTAAACGATCAAGAACCAACAATAGAGAGTCAAAAGAGGAATATAATAAAAGTGTCTCCCAAGACCAGGGGGTTTAGGGTTTAAGCATATGAGGGTTTTGGAAGCCCTAACTTGCAAATTTAGAAATCTAAATTGAATACAATTGAGAATTTTTAAAACCTCAAAGACCCGGATTCATCAAAATAAACATGGATTACAACAGGATGCACACATAGGATCTCTTGAAATGATGGACATCCAAGGGTGGCGTGAAATATGTCAATATTTTGGTAATTTCTATAGGATGATTTTCTACTAATCATGGAATCCAAGGGCCTTATCAGTCTATTGGGCATAGAGTCATGAAAGGGGTCAACAAAACTAGGCCTCCCAAGGGAAAACACAAAACCATGTGCAACTACACTTTGATGAAGCATGGAAACTAGGAACATACATTTCCTTTAGGAGAATGCAGGGTGTGAAAATGCATTTCATGGAAAGCAATAAATTTACAATATGTACATGAAACTAATAGGAGTTGATCTCCCTCAAACCATAGTTGCAAACCTCACTCAGTTGCAACCATTGAAAACTACTGGCAACATACATGGAAATGCACAAAAAAATTGCAAGGTGAAGGATCACTTCACTATAAAATTTTCTATTGCAACGAAACCATATGATGCAGGTGTTAGCATCTAAAAATGGTGTCTCAGTTGAACATAAAACAATAGGGGTGATACACTTTGAAGGCAAGTCAACATCCAATATAAAACCGTTTGTAGAGGGAAGAGAACTCACCTCAAAAAAGGATAGGCCAATGTCAACACTACTGACCTCCTCAATGAATGAACTGAAACAAAAAGAGAAAGTTTCTAGCTCACATGGTGATGAAAGATATGCCAAATCATATTTTTGATTTGCACAAGGAATATCTTCTTCACGCATCTCAAAAGAAAATCTTTGAAGCTCAGGCTTACTATCAAACTAAGCAGCAGGAGCATCACTCTCCAAAAAAATGTGTGGCTGCTCAATGGTGTATTTTTCAGTGTGTTGGCTCCATGTGAAGAACTCTAACTCAATCACATTATCCCTAATGCCAAACTTTGCATCTTCATCCTGAATGAAGACCTCATATTCAACATTGCTACATTCAGGGACAAAAAAAACCAACAAACCTCAAGATTACTTGTATTGATGCACACTTCATCAACACATACCTCAAAATTTTGAGACACATTGGGTGAAGAACTAAATTCTTCAAATTGTATCTCTATTCTAATTCCTTCTTGGCAACTAGCTGCAACAGAAATAGACTCTTAGCTTGTAATGATCTCCACGTCCTCTTTTGTTTTCTCATTATTAAACTACTTCCCACAAAGTGCCTCTTCTGGGGGTGATGATTTGATGTTTAAACAAAGTATTTCTATAACATCCTAAGAGAGGCCCCCCAAATTAGAATTACAAACCTCAATAGATTGTAGATCTTCATCCACAATAACAGGGGTTCAACATGTTTGGTGTCGCTACTCCAAAACCATGGAGTTGTCTTCATCCATCAAGCCAAGAACAAGTTGCTTGGAGGCTTGAACTAATATAGGTATAACTGGTCTATTCTCCTCATCCTCAAAAAAATAAGGAAAGGCATCAAATGAGAGGACCGATTCCTATATTGTATTAGTTTTTTCTACCATTTTAATGTCTTGTTGTTGCAACACTATTTTATCTTGATTTGTTTCTTACAGTAGAGAAAGACACTCATTTTCAAGAGCACATGAAGGCTCCACAACAACAACCTCCTCAATCACAGGTTCTTGTGAGGAATCGAGGTTTACAAAACCTAGGATCTCTAACATAAAAGATATGCTTGATGGCACAAGAGGTTGAATGGGAGTTTCAAGGGGCTGATTAAGATTTTTTAAGCTAATTTTTTTTTTCTTGCACACATCTTGTACAATAGGTTGTTCTAAAATAAAAGGAGGGATAATAGAAGCTTCAATAGTCTTGCAGGCTTCTTGAAACTTGGAAATTTATGTTTTCAAGTACCTCCTCCTTAGCAGGTTGTTCTGGAAATGGTGGAAGTGCTTGTTTGAAACTAGGCACACAAGGGGCTACCTAAGTCTCATGCATTTGAGTAGGGCAAGTTAAAGTCTGATTTTTTCTTTCCTAGCAATAATATCTCTTGTTTTACACTCTTCTTTTTTCTATCTTCTTTGAGCCTCCATCTGCAACTCATACCTCCATTGAGCGTCTAACACTTGCTGTTGATGGTGAGTTTGATGGACAAACTCATCATGACATGTGAAATAACCTTCTTTATGCCCTTGATAGGCCTAATTTTCCCACTCATTTTGCTATAATTCAAGCTCTTGTTACTTTCTTATCTCCTCGAACCATTTATTAAAGTCAAGCAAAAGATTATGACTTAACTTATACTTAAATTATCATAAAAATTGGGTTGAGTAGGAGAGAAAAAAGGTTGATTTGCAAAGTTATGAGTCTCTTGGGGTTGTTGATATGAATGTGTAGGAATCCAAGAAGACTAAGTAGGGTGGGGTGGGTGGTATGCATTTTGAGAAGGTTGAGAATCCACAACAACATGATTTATGGGAATTGAATGGGAGGCATAACCAACTTGATATGGCTGATTGGGAGAAACAAAGCTGGCATTGTCATGATATGGTGCAGTTTACATATGGTTTCCATTATAAATTGACATTTTTAAGCATGGGAAACACTTCAAAATTTACAAAAGGAAAGTATAGGATTGCCCAACCAAAAATTTTGGGTACATATTAAAGAGTCACCCAAAGATATGTCTTGCAGAGTCACCATGTGCTTGTAGAACTACCTCCAAAGGCTGAAATGTTGAAGACCACGCCACTTCTTCAATGACATGAAATGAAACTGAGTTACTTGAACCAAATTTTTTTGAATGGAGTTGCCATGGTGTTTGAAGATATGCCTCCAAAGGCAAGATATATTGAAGAAAATACTAAACTATTCAATGGAGAGGAGTCCCATCGGGCATGCCAAAAACTATTGTCACATAAAAATCCACCCTACTCAACAAGATTTCAGTGTTCTAATGACATAATGTAAATGACCTCAAGGTGTGGGACCTTGAAAATTGAGGTCAAGTCTCCAAAGAAGGCTAACTTCCTTTTCTAAACTAAGTGTGATTGTGTTGGTCTAGCCCAACACAATGAAAACCCTATCACTAACTTACTCTAACATATCACAAGGGAAAAGGGTAGAAAGATAAATGAAATGTGAAAGAAGGTGATGCACCAAATTTAGAGTTTATTCCTTCCTAATTCAGAATAGAATAATATGTCAAAGAAACAACTAAAGCACCCACTCAGATATGAAGGCAAATGAATTTTACTCAAACTTGCAAGAGGTAATGGTGATAATAGTTGAGTTTTATTGACATAAAGCTTGAACTAACCTTTACACATTTGGAAAAATGAAAGAGTTGTAGGTTTGAAAAAAGAAAAATCCTAGAGGGGCTGGAGGAAGAATTCCTAGAAAATATACAAGTGTTTCCTTTATAGCTCAAACATAACTGAGATGAATACACTCAAACCCTAACCCAACTAGGGTTAGCAGTTAAATAAATATCTACTCAAAGAAATAATTCTGCCAAGAGAGCTTGGAGAGAATCGACCTGCATGCCATCCATCTTTCCATAAGGACTCTGACATCTTGAATGAGCCCCAAATAATGAATATCATGAATGTAGGGATGGGGCTCCCATGAAAGCCACCAAAAAACCCTCTGACCAATACACCTTGACAAAGAATAAGAGTCTCTAGCACATAAAGGAGTAATGGTGGCATCCTACAATCAATAAAACATTGAAAAAAAGTGTAAAAAATGATTCATAATTGATCAAATTTGATACGACAACTAAGGATGTTGCTGAATAATAACTTCTGCAAATCTACTGTGAATAGGATGAATTAGCCATTGAAGTTTGAATGTGGACCATTAGATTGGAGATGAAGGGCTCAAATCAAACATCGATCAAATTTTAAAACATAGTCATCAATCTTCATCTCACACACCAACAACCAAAGAAATGGGCCCCATTGTGACACATGTCACCTACCCACTATCCCTCTAAGATTTTCACATTTCAGATCTATGGTCATAGGCTAGCAGGCAATGACCTAGATCAACACAATGACCACCAAAATGCATCCTCTTTAATCAAAAGGTTGGCAACCATAACATGTATCCTCCTTTAGCAATAAACGGCTGAGATTAGAAGATCTCAATGATGTTTTTGGCATGTGAATAGGGTGGGTGCAAAAAGATGGGGGGCCAAATTATGGCCAATCTTTTAATAAAAAAATTGATAGGCCTTAGCGCGAGCGCATTATAACACGCTCGTGCTATGGCTTGGGCTTGGCCACATCAAACCTGTAATGCACTCGTGGTATTCTACGAGCGCATTATGGCCAAATTTTTAAAAAAGAATTTGAAAGGTCATAACACGAGCGCGTTATAATGTTATCACGCTATGGGTTGGTGTGACCAAGCCAAAGGCTCAACCACATCGAGCCTGTAACACATGAGCACGTTATAATGTGCTCACACTATGGCTTGGTGTGACCAAGCCAAAGGCTCAACCACATCAATCCTATAATGAGCTTGCGATATTCCACAAGAACGTTACTTGTTATTAAAACAAAAAAAAGAAAATCTAATTCATTTTTATGTTGACTATTTTTTCTTCTCCCATGGCCAAAAACCCTTCTCTTGCACTCTCGCATTCTGGGAGGAGAAAATTTTGCATTTTTTTGTCAATTTGTTGCTATTTCATCACCGGGTTTCCACCACATTGATGGGGAGGTCGAATAGTTAAGGATTGTTTTTTTTTGTTGTTTTTTGCTAGTTTTAGGTTGCTTTTTATCTTCATTTGTTGAATTTGTAGGAAATGGTAATGATCCTAGAAACCCTCTTGAAAACCCTCCTGAAAATCCTCAACAACTAGAGCAACAAGAAGATGAACAAAATCCTCAAGTGCAACAACCACAAAAAAAATATCCTCCACCAATCCCCCAACATCCTCCTGGCACTTAGCACAATTTAATGGGGGTAATTGAAAACAATAAAAAATAAATTGAGGAGTTAATCAAAAAGTTGAACGATCCAACAAGTTCAACATTGGAAAGAAGAACACTTGCAAAATCACTTTAAGAAATGTTAAAACATGTAGATGCAATCAACAAACAATTAAGTGGTTGGCAAGATAGGAGGCAGGTGGCTAGGGATTTTTACTAGGATAAATTATCATATAAAGATGTAAAAGATGAAAAAATTACCAAATTAGATTTGTGCTCATTATTCATCGACCCATGCACAAATAAAAATCTTGACCTCAATGCGAAGAGGTTTCCTATCCATTGGTGACACCACCAAGGGATTAGGAATTTTTTTTGGGATAGGTGGTACATGGTTTTTTATTACCCACCATGCAACAATTGCGAAGTCCCATAATATTTCCTGAGGAAACTATACTGTAAGTTCATCCTGAACAAAATCTTAAGTTATTTTTATATGAGGGACTTCTAGGGGAGAGGTGGGGGGTCAGATTAAGATATACCTAATGCATGACAAGATATTAAGAGACAAGCGAGATGAGCTCTTGTTAGGTTGGATCATGAGCACATCGTTATCCCTTCCATCATGAAGGAGAGTGCCAAGGTAGAAACTTTGCAGGCTATAAGCTCTTTGACCTAGAGTGTCATCCACCATGCAAGTCCTATAGTACAGGGCCATCTAAAGGAGTCTTTGAGTGGTAGGATTCCATCCCATTTGTGTCAGGATTGCGGGGCGACTTGTTCATATGATCCCACTGACACTCAAGAGGTTGCTACACAACATATGTTTTTAGTTATGAAGATGGCGAGGGTAGCTGACATTTTGAATGAGGTTTATGGCATCAATACTCAGGTAAATGTTAGCATGTTCACTGAATTTAATTTATTAAATTTCAATTTTGAAATGCAAGATTAACTAATCTATTTTCATGATTTTAATAAAATTTTAGGGTCACAATGTTGATACTGGATACACCGGCCCTACACCTACTTATTACTCCACTACATCTATCGTTGAGGTATGTAACTAGTAAACATTTATAAATTTATTACATTTCAATAGCATTTTTATATGAATGGTATTCTAAAATCTGATTTTGGATGTTGAATAGGCTAATATTGGAGGTTTCATGGGAACACCTCCTAGCCAAGTGGAGTTAGACAAACCTACATGTAGGTAATAGAATAAAGATTTTAACCAATTAATTTTACTTAATAAATTTGTGTAGTTTATATTCATATCATTGATTACATTGCATTTCACATATTTCAAACTCAAATCATTACTTCACATTCCATAACTAATAACTAGATGTTGATAGATGACAAAATTTCAACTACAATATAGTTGTTTAGAAAGTCAACATAAGCAATGATGTAATTACTTCACATAGCATAAGTAATAACTAGGAGAAGTTGCCAATTGCATTTTTTTTCCATGGCATTCCATGAGACCACTTTTTACTGAAGCATATTTTCAAACACTTCACTACCTTTTCTATGCTATGGATGCTTGGAGGAAATATATGAAAGAATAATAGTAAGCAATAGCATAGACAAGGCAATGAGTTGTTTGAAAAAATGCCTCAAAGAAATGTGGTCTCATGGTGATGTCCATCACCATGAAACCTAATTTCTTTGAGGTATTTTTTCAAACAGCTCACCACCTTTTCTATGCTACCAGATTTTCCATACATGTCTACCAAAGCAATTTTTCAAACAATTCACTTCTTTGATGCTATGGCTAAAAGCCTAAAAAAAGGTGCTTTCCAACAAACTATGGATTCTTGGAAAAAAATCTATCAAAGAATAATAGTAAGCATAGACAAGGCAATGAGTAGTTTGAAAAAATTCCTTGAATAAATGTGGTCTCATGGTGATGGAATGTCATTCCATCACCATGAGACCACATTTATTTGAGGTATTTTTTCAAAAAACTCACCACCTTTTCTATGCTACCACATTTTCCATACATGTCTACCAAATAATTTTGTCAAACTACTTGAACTTCCTTGATGCTATGACCAAAAAGCCTAAAAAAGTTTATTTCCAACAAACTATGGATGCTTGGAAAAAATCTATCAAAGAATAATAGTAAGCAATAACATAGAAAAGGTAGTAAGTAGTTTGAAAAAATGCCTTGAAGAAATGCGATCTCATGGTGATGGAATGCCATTCCATCACCATGAGACCACATTTCTTTGAGGCATTTTTTTAAACAACTCATCGCCTTTTCTATGCTACCACATTTTGCATACATGTCTACCAAAGCATTTTATCAAACTACTCACTTCCTTGCTTCTATGGCTAAAAGCCTAAAATAATTTCCTTTCAACAAACTATGGATGCTTGGAAAAAATCTATCAAAGCATAATAGTAAGCAATATCATAGTCAAGGTAGTGAGTAGCTCAAAAAAATGCCTTGAACAAATGTGGTATCATGGTGATGGAATGCCATTACACATTTGTTTGTAATAAAATTCCACCACCATGAGACCCCATTTATTCAAGGCATTTTTTCAAATAGTTCACTGCCTTCACTATGCTACCATAGTTATTGTACATGTCTACCAAAGCATTTTATCAAATGGTCCACTGCCTTGTTGCTATAGATAAAAGCCTAAAAATAGGTGCTTTCGAATAAGCTATGGATAGGGAAAATAGTAAGCATGATAGTAAAAAATATATAGTTTAATAGGTACTCAAAATTTTATTCATTATATCATTCATTATAAGCCATGACATGCATCACTATTGTAGTTTTCACGATTGAATAATTTGTTGTTTTATTTTCAGATGTTGGAAGCGAATACATCTCCAAATGTTCATGGGGAAATGGAGCTTGGTGTTTTGTCTACTATAGACTCCTCGATGCCCCTCACGGAGGTATGAGACAAATTACTAAATTTCAATTTACATTTGTTTTTATAGCTGTTAGTTAGTGAAAAATCAAACCATTATTAATTCGTAGTTTAATTTCTCTTTGGATGGTTTCTACAAGGTTTTAGCACACCTCATCATGGGCACATGAACCTTTCCCTCGAGGAGAGTGATAATCTAGTAGCGGTAAGTAATTATTTTGTTAAATATATCATTTTTTATAATGTAATTTCTATATATTAATGTCTTTACTTGTTATTGTAATAGATACAACTTGACTAGGAACTAAACCCTAGGAGGAGCAGCAAGAGCACTCCTCAACCTCAGAACAAATGAGTGACAGCTTAATCGCCATCTGGTTGACAAGCAAAGGGAAAGAATTTGTTTCTAGGGCATGGAGAGCAATGACTTTTGATTCTAGAGCCCTTTGTTGTATGCCTATATGGAATTTTTGTACATATTTTGTATTGGATATATTTGACATTGTATGCCTCTATGGTTTTCTTGTAAGCCTATATGGCTATTTTGTATGTATTTTATACTTATATCAACATATATTGATGTATGCCTACATGGCTATTTGGTTAATACAAATCATTTTTATCGATGTTGTCCATATTTGCATTAGAAATCCACGGTTCAATAAATATGAGTTACATGTATTCAAGTGTATACTTTACAAATTATGTGTATACTTTGTTACTTATGTGTATTCCAATGTATATTTTGTGACTTACATGTTTTCTTGCTATACCTTGTATTCATGCATATACTTTTTATTAATTTGTTTATACTATGTATTTGTGTGTATACTTCAAGGCTTACATGTATTTGAGTACTTGTGCTTCCCTTATTCACATGTATGCTTGACTTATTCATGTGTATACTTATTAATTGGTTATCCATAACATTGATCATTATTGTGCTTCATGGTTTGTCTTGAATATTTATTGATTAATGATAAACAATTTTATTAGTTGATGCTAAGCAACTTCAATATTTCTAAGAATACTAGTAGAGTTACAAATTACAAAATTGCACAAATAGAAAAGAAAAGATTAACAATAAATAAATGCACTGATTATTAACTTGATAATTGATTAAGAATGAGTATAATATATATATCAAGAGATGGGCCTTCTAGAATGGAAACTACCAACTAGAAAATATGCAAAGCATTCCCATTACTTTGAAAACAATATCCACCCAAAATTGCAACTGGAGATAAGTCAAATGAACCCACATAGGCATAATTGAATAAAGAACAATTCAACCTTCACAGCTTGGTGAAACCATTTCCAAACTTAGAAGATCTTAAAGATAAAGAAGAATTATGATCTATATAATATAGAATTAGTACCCACTTTAATGACTATAAAATTCTCAACCATGGGCTTATCATGCTTTTTCAAATTTGGTAAGAAGGATTATTTCAGATCCTTGAGAAATGTATTTCCTAATGCTCCCTTGTTCTTACATATCTCAATTAAGTTTAATTCAAAGAGTTCCAAAAAATTCTTCATCTAAAAGAAAAAAACATGTATTCAATTGGTATTCCATGAGATTTTTCATAAAATGATTCTATTATATTTAATCTTTTGATTGGAACAACTCAATTAAGCAAATGATACATAATCTTCACAACACTTGCAAAACATAATATTCACAGTAGATGATGAGTAGTTAACTTATTGACACATTATCATACAAACATTTATCTTAAATAGTCTTTAAAAAATTTCATAGTATAATCCTCACAATATAGAATGAATTGTTATGTTCTTGATCCATCACCATATAAACACGTTGAAAGATGTATATGTCAAATTTTTGCAATATTATTTCCTGTATAGGAAATGGACTTGGGAGAAAGCTTTATAATTTATAATACAAATAAGAAATTGACTTGGGTGAAAACTTTATTTATCAAGCCAAATAATAAATGTACGTGAGAGCATCACTTGTTTCTCTTAGACTCCAATTTTCAAGCATAGAAAATCATTTCAAATAAAAATGACAAAATGCTTCACAACCTAAGTTGTTAATTGAGGAAAAATAAAATGTTTCCAAGTTCCACCATTGTACTCATTTACAATTGGTTGTATATTGTTGTAAGGGCAAGGTGGATAACTAAAAAATGTCTTACACTTGCTATATTTGAGGATGATCATATTCTTTTGGTGTGGAAAACTCATATAGATGGTATGTTATATTGATATTGATATATGGACGTTTATGTGAATAGATGGTATGCTATATTTATATTGATATATAATCATTAGGTTGATTTGTTTTAAAAAATGAATTTTTTATAATAAGTAAGTCAATTGGTGCTAGTTATAATAGGGTGAGAATAAAAGAAGAAAAATAATGGTTGGTAACCATCAATGGTTATTACACTCACTATATTAATAATATGATTTTTACAATGAAATGAGATTTATTTGGCTATCCTAATTCTTCTATTTGTGCTACAATTGTCTAATATGCTTCATACACTGTTCTAAAACCCAAGTGCTTGTACTTGTAGGCACAATGCTTTCTCAAAACTATCAAGTGGTAATACAAAATCATGAGAAAAAAAATCAAATTATATGAATTCCAACACCCCACTTAAAATAAAATATTGAATCAATGTGTCCCATTTTCATGGACACAAACTCAACTTATAGGATTCTCTCATAATAACCAAAAATACGATTCAAGTATGCCTTAGGTACTCTATTCTCACAAATATTTTACAATGTCACTCATACATTCAAGATTATCTTATAATGTTTACATCATAGGTGCTCATGATGAGTTTAACTTCAAATGAATAACTTGAAATTCCCCCGCTAAGCTTCACACGCTCTTTTATAATGGCTTCAAATCAGAATTGAGATTTTTCAAGATCGTCAAAATAAGGATGTTGCATTGCTTTTTTGGTTGAGATTCTCTCGGATGGCTCATAAATCAGCATTTTCTGCAAGGAGATGCCAATCAATTTTTAGTAGTTTACTTACAAATAGGAAAAATAAAGTGCATCCAAAATGGAAATGAAATGAAAATAGATGGAAGGCACTTATAGACAACAAATCCACACCATTTGGTTCCAAGTCGGGAACAACAAGGCTTAAATATTGATGCTTTCATTGAGGATAGGCATGCTAGTCTCTCAACTTAGTCATTCTTGGTCATACATCTTCATTGGGAGTTCCAAGATACCTATTGCACACAACACCTCTCATGAATAGAATAACTTGAAATTTGAGATGCTCTTATAATGTCTACATCATAGGTGCTCATGATGAGGTTAACTTCAAATGAATAACTTGATATTCCCTCGTTAAGCTTCACTCAC
Organism: Sequoiadendron giganteum; assembly: GCA_007115665.2. NCBI lineage: Eukaryota > Viridiplantae > Streptophyta > Pinopsida > Cupressales > Cupressaceae > Sequoiadendron > Sequoiadendron giganteum. The sequence goes on from CM021105.1 coordinate 610,378,244, forward strand.
ACTTTTATAATGGCTTAAAATCATTATTGATATTTTTCAAGATCATCAAAGTAAGGATGTTGCATTGCTTTTTTGGCTGAGATTTTCTTAGATGGCTCATAAATCAACATTTTCCGCAAGGGGACACGAATCAATTTTTAGTAGGTTACTTACAAATAGGCAAAGTAAACGAAGAAAAAGAAAGAGCATCCAAAATGGAAATGGAATGAAAATAGATACATATTGCACACAATAGCCTCTCATGAATAGACCCTAACCAAAATATTACTTTCCAACCTTTTGGAAACTTGTAACCTATTATAAAAAAAACACAATTTAATCTTCCACTTAGTTTACTAATCTATTGAGAATATCCTACGTCATTTTTTTTGCATATTTTTGAGAAAAAATAAAATACCATTGAAATTTGTATCCTTTGCCTTAGTTCTAAACATAAAGTGTGCTATGTTTGCAATTCTGATAACTTCATCAATCACCTACATACATGATATAAACATTAGATGATAAAATTTGCATCATAGCATTGGAATCATAGAAATTATTGTGCATACAAGTATAAATTAATAAAAACCAATGTGGATACTTACAAATTAATCCAATGAACCATTAGGGTCTGCTCTACTCTTTATTGTGCCAAGTATTGTCTCATGGTCAGACTCACAAACCTTCCACAAGGTCTTGTTCAAATGTCTACCCCCATATTTGGTCAAACAAACATTGGATTCCATGAAAAGGTTCAAGTAATGAATAATCTTCTGATGCGTGTCAAAGTCTTGAAACAACCAATATTTAACACTCTTATGTGGGGGGACCTTCTAAGCCATGTTCTAGTAACAACAACTGAGCCTGTAGGGTATTCGATATTTTCTCCATCTACAACTGGGACCTCCAGTTTATTTTTAGCCTCAACACAATGACACAAGTAATAGTTTGTTCCCTCTTTGATGTCTTCATCTACAATAACTGCATAAACATTCCCTGCATTGATATGTGCAACAAATTAGATGAAATTAGTTAACATTACAAATACACTACAAAGTAAGATAACAATAGGAATTTAAAAAACTATGCAAGTAGATATATTACCTGGTTGAACTAGATCTGATATGTGGTAAAATTCAATCGGTGAATCCATCTCTATTAGTTCTAATGCAGTTAGAGGGCGATACGTCTGAAGTGGGCTAAGATAGCTTAATGACCATTTCTAAACCCACTCCTTTGACTCATAATATTCTCAGGCTTGGATTGTATGTGAAGAAAAAAAGCATGCCATCTTTCATGTATTAATACTCCATGAACCCCATCTCCCTCTGTCAAGTCTCTCTCTCTCTCTCACTCAGTCACTCCTATCTCTCTCCCCTCTACCCTTAACCCTTAAACCCTCTACCCTAAACCCTCTTCCTTCTACCCTTAACCCACTACCCTTAAACCCTCTCCTCTCTACCCTCTACCCTCTACCCTCTACCCTCTATCTCTCTCCTGCTACCTCCCTCTCTCTCTCAAGTCTCTCCCTCCTACCCCCTCTCCCTCTCTCAAGTATCTTTCTCTCACTCACTAACTCCCTCTATCTCTCTCCCCTCTACCCTTAACCCTTTATCACTTTCCTAATACTCTATCATATCTCTCTCTCTCTCTTACTCCCTTTGTCTCTCTCCCCTCTACCATTAACCCTATATACTAAAACCTTAACCCATAAACCCTTAAACCCTCTACCCTAGCTTTCCAATTCAATGAAATTGGTAATGTAGTGGCTTGTTTGAAAAAATGGGTCCAAGAAATGGGGTCTCTCGATGATGTAAATCACAAGGAGACCCCATTTCTTGGACCCAATTTTTCAAACATGCCAAGTTAGGTTGCCAATTTCATCGAATTGGCAAGCTAGTGGGCCCATTAGATTGCCAATTCGGTGAAATTGGCAATGTAGTGGCCTGTTTGAAAAAATGGGTCGGAGAAATGGGGTCTCCCAATGATGTAAATCACTGGGAGACCCCATTTTTTCAAACAATCGAAATTAAGTTTCCAATTTAACTGAATTAGCAAGCTAGTGGGCCCACTACATTGCCAATTTGATGAAATTGGTAATGTAGTTGCCTGTTTAAAAAAATGGGTCCAAGAAATGGGGGTATACAGTGATGTAAATCACAAGGAGACCCCATTTATTGGACCCATTTTTCCAAATAGGCCAAGTTAGGTTTACAATTCAATGAAATTGGCAACCTAACTTGGCCTATTTGAAAAAATGGGTCCAAGAAATGGGGTCTCTCAGTGATTTACATCACTGAGAGACCTAATGTTTTGGACCCATTTTTTAAAACAAGCCAAGTTAAGCCCTCAACCCTTAATCCCTCAACCGTCAACACTCAAACCCTAAACCCTCAACCCCTATACCCTCAACCCTAATCCTTCAACCATATACCCTCAAACCTATACCCTAAACCCTCAACCCTCAACCCTCAACCCTCAACCCTCAACCCTCAACCCTCAACCCTCAACCCTTAAAGGTTCTACCCTCTACCCTCAACCCAATACCCTAAACCATCAACCCTATAGGTCCTCAACCCTATACCCTCCATTCTCAACCCTATACCCTCAATTATCAACCCTAAACCCTTAAACCATTAAACCCAAGTAAAATCTCTACCCTAATCCTTCAACCCTCAACCTTTAATCCCTCAACCCTCTACCCTCAACCTTAAATCCTCAACCCTCAACCCTTAAACCCTAAACCCTCAAAATCTCTACCCTCTACCCTCAACCCTCAAACCTAAACCCTAAAGCCTCTACCCTCAACCCTAAACCCTCGACCCTAAACCCTTAAGCCCTAAACCCTTAAACCTTTTACCCTCTACCCTTAACCCTAATCCCTCAACCCTATACCCTATACCCTAAACCATCAACCCTATAGGTCCTCAACCCTATACCCTCAATTCTCAACGCTTTACCACATTGGATCCTCAACCATCATATATCTATATCCCTCCCTTCTCTTCTCTCCTTCTCTCTATCTCACTTCTCCCTCCATCTCTCCCTCCCTCCCTCCCTCTCTACTCTAATCCCACAACCCTAAACCATCAACCCTTAAACACTCAACCCTAAACTCTCAACCCTCATCCCTTAAACCCTCTACCCTCTCCCCTCAACCCTAATCCCTCAACCCTTAAACCCCTAAACCCAAGTAAACTCTATACCCTAATCCCTCAACCCTTAAACCCCTAAACCCAAGTAAAATCTATACCCTAATCCCTCAACCCTCAACCCTTAATTCCTCAACCCTCAAACCCTCCCCTCAACCCTCAACCCTCAACCCTCAACCCTCAACCCTCAACCCTTAAACCCTAATCCCTCAACCCCTATACCCTCTACCCTATACATTGGACCCTCAACCCTAATCACTCACCCTCTACCCTCAACCTTAAACCCTCAACCCTTAAACCCTCTACCCTCTACCCTATACATTAAGCCCTCAACCCTCAATTCTCAACCCTCAACCCTTAAAACCTAAACCCTCAACCCCTATACCCTCTACCCTATACATTGCACCCTCAACCCTACTCCTTCAACCATATACCATAAAACCTATACCCTAAACCCTCTACCCTCAACCCTTAACCGTCAACCCTAAACCCTTAAACCTTCTACCCTCTACCCTCTACCCTATACCCTCAATGACATACCCTAAACCATCAACCATATAGGTCCTCAAAGCTATACCCTCAATTCTCAACCCTCTACCCTATACATTAGAGCCTCAACCCTCATATATCTATGTCCCTCCCTCCTCTTCTCTCCTCTCTATCTCGCTTCTCCCTCCATCTCTTCCTCCATCGATCCCTCCCTCTCTACCCTAGTCCCTCAACCCTTAAACACTCAACCCTAAACCCTCAAACCTCAACCATCAACCCTCAACCATCAACCCTCAACCCTTAAACCCTCTAGCCTCTACCCTCAAACCAATACCCTCTACCCTCGACCCTAATCCCTCAACCCTTAAACTCTTAAACCCAAGTAAATTCTATACCCTAATCCCTCATCCCTCAACCCTCTACCCTCTACCCTCTACCCTCTACCCTCTACCCGCAACCCACAACCCACAACCCTTAAACCCTAAACCCTCAACCCATATACCCTATAAATTGGACCCTCAACCCTAATCCCTAATCCCTCAACCCTATACCCTCAACCCTCTACCCTCAACCTTAAACCTTCAACCCTCAAACCTTAAACCCTAATCCCTTAAACCCTCTACCCTCTACCCTCTACCATATACCCTATACATTAAACCCTCAACCCTCAATTCTCAACCCTTAATCCCTCAAACCTCAACCCTTAAACCCTAAACCCTCAACCCCTATACCCTCTACCCTATACATTGGACCCTCAACCCCAATCCCTCAACCATATAACCTCAAACCTATACCATAAACCCTCTACCCTCAACCCTTAACCCTCAACCCTCAACACTTAAACCCTAAACCCTAAACCCTTAAATGTTCTACCCAAAACCCTCAACCCTAATCCCTTAAGCCTATACCCTCAACCCAATACCCTAAACCATCAAACCTATAGGTCATCAACCCTATACCCTCAATTATCAATCCTCTACCTTATACATTGGATCCTCAACCCTCATATATCTTTGTCCATCCCTCCTCTTCTCTCTTTCTCTCTATCTCACTTATCCCTCCATCTCTCCCTCCATCCATCCCTCCCTCAACCCTATACCCTCAACCCTTACATTCTTAAAAACTCAACCCTAAACCCTAAACCCTAAACCCTCATACCTTAAACCCTAAACTCGTAAACCCTATACCCTCAATCCAATATCCTCTACACTCAACCCTAATCCCTCAACCCTTAAACCTTGAAATTCAAGTAAAATCTATACCCTAATCTCTCAACCCTTAAACCCTCAACCCTCAACCCTTAAACTCTAATACCTCAACCCTTATACCTTCTACCCTATACATTAGACCCTCAACCCTAATCCCTCAACCCTATACCCTCAATCCTCTACCCTCAACCTTAAACCCTCAACCCTTAAACCCTAAACCCTTAAACCCTCAACTATCTACCCTATACATTAAACCCTCAACCTTCAATTATCAACCCTCAACCCTTAATCCCTCAATCCTCAACCCTTAAACCCTAAACCCTCAACCCCTCTACCCTCTACCCTATACATTGGAGCCTCAACCTAATCCTTCAACCATATACCCTCAAACCTATACCCTAAACAATCTACCCTCAACCCCAAACCCTTTAACCCTAAACCCTTAAAAATTCTACCCTCTACCCTCAACCCTTATCCCTTTCTCTTTATCTATACATCTCACCTCTCTCTCCCTCCCTCTCTCCTACCCTCTCTAATTGTCTCTATCTACTCTCTCCCTCTTTCTATATACCTCTCACTCAATCAATCCCTACCACTCTCTCTCGCTCCCTCTATCTCCCTCCCACTGCCTCTCCATCACTACCACTCCCTCCCTCTCCCTCTCTCTCCCTCTCTCTCAGGTCTCTCCCTCCCACCCACTCTCTATCAGGTCTCTCCCTCTGGAACCCTACCTAGTTAACTATCTCTCTCTCTCCCCCCTCTCTCTATCTATCCCTCCCACCCTACCTAGATAAGTCCCTCTCACTCCACCCCCTCTCTCCCCTTCTCTCTCAGGTCACTCCCTCCCACACCCTCTCCCTCTCTCAGGTATCTCACTCTCACACTCCCTCTCTCTCCCACTCCCTCTCTTTCCCACTCCCTCTCACTACCTATCTCTCAAGTCTCTCCCTCTCACCCCACCTCACACTCTCAAGTCTCTCCCTCTAGTATCTTGCCTACATAACTCCCTCTTTATCTCCCTTTCTCTCTCCCCCTCTCTCTCTCAATTCCCTCTCCCCACCCCTCTCTCCCCTCTCTCCCCCTCTCCCTTCCCACCCTACCTAGCTAAGACCCTCTCAACCCCTTCTCTCCCACTCCCTCCTCTTAGTCTCTCCCTTCCACCCCATCTCCCTCTCACTACCTCACTACCCCTCTCTCTGGGTCTCTCCCTCCCTCTCTCCCACCCTACCTCCTCTCTCTCTCTCTCTCTCTCTCTCTCTCTCTCTCTTAAAATTCTCCCTCCCTCTAAAGACATACATAAATACATACATACTTACATACATACAAGCATAGTACATATGTACATAAAATCCTACATACATACAAGCACACATGTACATATGTACATACAATCTTAAATACATACATGCATTGATACATACATACATACATACATACATACAAGAATGCATACATACATACATTCATACATACATGGAATGCAAGCATACATGTACATACAAACATACAAATATATAAACATACATTCAAACGAGTATCATTTTAAATAAAGCAAGACCTAACACAAGTGCATTATAACGCGCTCGTGTTAGGTCTTTCTAGACATGCCCTGCACAAACCCAAAAAACCATGTCAAAACTAAGAATAAATGCGAGTGAGTTATAACATTCTTGCATTATATCACGTGAGCACATTATATCACGCGAGCGTGTTATAACATGCTCGTGTTATATCACATGAGCCAGTTATAATGTGCTCACGGTATATCATGCGAGCGTGTTATAACATGCTCCCGTTTATAACACGCTCATGTTTATAACGCGCTCTTGTTTATAACACACTCGTGTTTAAAATGCACTCGTGTTATATCTTATTTTGGGAATCCCCAAGCCTTAGGCTTGGTATTTTCCTTGGATACCAACCCAAAGGCTTGGAGGACCTTCCCAATGACCAAAGACATGTTTTTGCAAATTCTACAATATTTCACTTAATTGGGTGTGTGCTCACCATCAAGATTGCATGTGTTTCAATGTTGAACAAATCGAACACTTAGGTAATGTTAGGCTCTCTCTTAGCTATCCAACAATGTAATTTTTTTCACTTTTTGACAATGTTAAGCCTTTGATCTATAATTTCTTTCGTTTGTGTGTCTCTTTTTTGGAAAAAAGAAGTGTTTGGTGTTTTTTTCATTATAAATTAACCATTCATCAAAATTTCAAATAAATTATATTTTTAGAAACTAGACTCCATTCTACAATTTTTTTTAAAAAAAAATTATTTAATTAGTTTCCAAAATTTGTAGGGGTAGCATGGCCAAAAAAATAAATTAGGAAGTGTCCACTTTGAAAATTAGTAAAAATTCAAATATTCATTTACAAATTATCAGAAAAATCATGCATCAGCTACATACTTTTAGCTAATTTTTGACCAAAGTGATTTTAAAAATACTAAAAATAAGTTCACCATGCTACATTCCCACACAAGTTGCTATGTTATGTTTTTCTGATAAAAATGATACCAATTTTTGTGGGTATGTCTTTTGAACCCCTTAATCTCAACCATTTTCAAAATAAATTAGTAGTTTAGAAAGTAGACTTAGAGCACTACGATCCTTATTTTTGTTGCATCTCAAAATTTTGAGTGTACTATCCTCAATTTCACATCCAAGGTTGGTATTTCTTGATTTCAAAAAAAAGTGGCCACTTAAGACCCCTTTTTGTACCCCCCATATTTTTGCACATAGCCCCCCAAATTTTATGAGGATGGAATGCAACACTCAGATGAAGATATTATTGCATTCTATATTGTATGTGGGGTTCTTGACGTGGAACATGAGGATGTATCAGTAAGATTTTTCATTGAAACCTTACAAGGAGTAGCATTTGATTGGTTCTACAATCTTGCTTCCACAACTATCACAAATTGGGTTACTCTTCAAACTAATTTTGAGGAAGATTAAAGTCTATTGAGGATTCTCATGCCTTGTTGGCTCTACTTACCACAATGAAGAAGGAACCACATGAACCCATGTGTGAGTTCATGGAGAAATTCAACAAGCTGACAACTATGATTCTAACATATGCTTAGCCAACACCTCATAATCTAAAGTGCTTCTTTATTAATACAAAGTTTCAGAGGTAAGCATCCTATTGTAAAGATCTAACTCAACTACCTTTGATGTTGCACAAGCATTGGCTACTAAGGTTGAAGATGATTTGATTCTTCCTGGAAAGATAAGAAAGGAATCAAATAGGAACCCAAACTTCCACAAGAACCACAAATCATATGGTGCAAAGGTTAGAAAATGAATTTATAGCTTTAAAGAATAAAATTTATCAAGGTTCATATGTTCCTTCCTACAAGGATGCTCCAAGGAGAACTTATCCAAATTATTTGAATTATCCTGAGAATGCTCATAGGAACCATAATATACTTCCTACATCACAAGGAAGACTTGTGCTTGAAGCGCCTCCTGCAAATGCAATAGTGGGATAGTATGAAGTAAAGCAATAATATTTTATGCAACTGGAATATCCCTCAAAAGATAATGCCAATCTCTTCAAAGAGGAGGAAGAAGATCTAGTTGGCGACTCTAATATCGAGTATTTGAATTATGAAGAATCATCTTAGCAAGAGGAGGAAACTTTTGTTAATGCTTATGTTGTTTTCACTCATTCACAAAATCAACTCTATCATCAACGAGGTGATGCAACTAAAGAAAAGGTTAACTCATGTCCAATAGTTACAATTGCCAAGAGAGGGACTATTCTGCCAATCCAACCAAAAGATACAACAGGGAATAAGAAAGTAATTACCTTCAATCCTCCTGCATCTTCTTCTACTTCTAAGACTAATTCTCCAATTTCCAAACCCCAGAATGAAATTATCCCATCTTCTTTGAAAAATCATTATCATCAAGCCTTTGACATTATAGACCATGCAAAGAAGACCAAAGTTCAAATGTTGAAAGTTGAGTACCTTCAGGCCAACCCAGATCAATTTGATAGGCTTGTCAAGTTTGTTAAGGATAAAGGTATTCATCCTAACCGAGACTCTTCCCAAAACAATCCAGTTGTTTCCAAACCAAGGCCTTCACAGAGTAACTTGGTTTCCATTCCCTCATCCATCCCTAGAAATATTGATCCATTTTATATCTCCTTGTTGGTTAATGGTTATAAGCTAAGTAATTGTTTCATTTATTCAAGTGTCTTTGAAAATTTGATGCTTGCCAAAGTGTCTACCTCTTTGGGTTTGAATTTAACTAAAACTTTTGATCAATACTTTTCTATGGAAAACAAGAAAGTGCCTCTTATTGGGAAAATTAAAGATGTACAATTTGCATTTGTTGCATTTCTGGATAAGAAGATCAAAATGACTGTCTTGGTAGTTGATGTTGTAGCCTCATATGGGATATTTCTAGCATGTTACTTCTGCAAGGATGTTGGGGGAGAAATAAATATGGAATGGTCCAAGGCTAGAATACTCAACAAGGGTGTTATGCAAAAATTGCTTCTAAAAAGGGAGGCTAAGTTTTTTGTAACAAAGTCTGATGACCCAAGAGCATAGATTCTCTTTGAGTCTTCAAGAATGGGTACATACTATTTACAAATTTACGATGTTTTTGGTTCTTCAGATAATGATTCAATTAAAGAGTAGGAAACCAATGGTTCATCTTCTTTAGATAGAGAATCTTCTTCAAACATAAAATCTTTTTCAAATGATGAAACTTCTTCAAATGAAGAGACCTTAGATTTTGAAACTATCAATTTAGGGGATCCAAATGAGGTTTGGACTATGGAATTTGATGATAGTTGCTCTTCTACAGGATATGGAGCGTGCATAGTTTATGTGTCCCAACAAGGGAAAATCTCCCCTTTCTCCTTCAAACTGCAATTTGATAAGACAAGCAACACTGTAGAATATGAGGTGTTGTTGTTAGGGATGGAGGTTGAATGTAAGAAGGCAATAAAAAACCTTCATGCTCAAGGTGATGTTGAGTTAGTGGTTTTTTAGGTAAGGGACGTGTATCAAATAAAAAAATGAATGATTGAGGCATTACCATAATCTCGTATGGGATTGCATTGAATGTTTTGATGCATTTGATGTATATGCGTACCAAGGGAGTATAACGATACAGTTGATTATTTAGCAGTGTTAGCTACTCTTCTAATTCTGCACAAGGACTTTCATGGAACCATATATACTATTGAGCTAGTTTTCTAATTGAATGTTCATATAACTCAGATCATTGGTAGATTTTCAATGATGATCATCAAATTATTGTATTTCATGAAAAGGTTGAAAACTAAAATGAGTTGTATTTTGAAGGATGTGAATCTCCTCCTTGAGAGTCAATATCTGAGGTAGACCAGGATAGCGACAAAGGAATCTTGTAGTTTAAAGGGAACAAGATTCCCAAAGGTTTGGTATCTATGGAAAAAAAATTTGACAAGCATGATCGCTATGTTGAGAAGCAACAACAATCCAATTTTGAATCGTCGACCAAAGTTGAGCAAGTTAACTTGGGAAATGAGGAAGATCACACAATGGTGAACATAAAAAAATAATGCATGTTGAAGGAGAAAGATAAGTTTGTAGAGTTATTGTGGTAGTACATGGTTGCACTTGCTTATTCTTATGAAGACAAAATATTTTCATCTGAAGGAGGTCCAACATGAAATTCTCGTCAAAGTAGGTTCCTTACCTCACAAGAAGAAGTAGGGGAAATGCAATCCAAAGATTTCAAGTACTATTCTTTTTGCGATTCATAAAATGTTTAATGCAAAGATCATCTTTCCTATTCATCATTCAACGTGTATAAAAAATATTTTTCCTATATGGAAAAAGAATGGGAAATCTGTATCTATATGGCTTTCAGAAACTTGAATCAACTGTTATTGAAGGAAAATTATCCCCTACCGATAATGCACCAAGTATTGCAAATAGTGACAGAATCCAAAATTCTATCTATTTTGGATGGCTTATCAAGATACAATCAAGTGGAGATGAGCGAGGAAGACCAACATAAAACTACCTTCACTATGCCATGGGGTATTTTCGCTTATCATAAAATTCCTTTTGGTTTGATCAATGTCAACGCTACATTTCAGAGAGTGATGGACTTGGCTTTTCGTGATGTCATGGTTAAGTTAAATTTGATCTATCTTGATGACTTGATAATATTTTCAAAGAAATATCAAGATCATTTTCATCACTTGCAGCAAGTTCTTGAGAGGTGTCGGCAACACGGTAATTCCCTCAACCGCAAAAAATCAGTCTTTGGGGTTACCGAAGGTAAGCTCCTTGGACACATCATGTCTAGGGAAGGTATTAAAATTATTCCATAATGGGTCAAGTCAATTTAGAGTCTTACTTTACCTTCAACTAAGATGGAATTTCACTCCTTTGGGAAGGTGAATTTCTTGTGGAAGTTTGTTCCAAACTTTGCAAAAAAGACACGCCATATCGTTGATATGATGAAAGGTAAATCTATTTTTTGTTGGAGTGAGAAGGAAAAGTTATCTTCAATGAAATTAAGGAGGTCATTTCACATGCTCTAGTTCTAGTCTACCTAGACTACACAAAGGACTTTATCATGTATAATTACACTCCTAAACATACACTATATCCAATCCTAGTGCAACATAACAATGAGGGGATTGAATCTCCTATAGCATTTATGATTTTTCCTTTGAAAGTTCATGATCTTAAGTAATCACCAATATGCTTTTGTTGTGGTCAAATCAATTAAGTATTTCTGGTTTTACATTTAAATTCTCATGTTGTTGCACCAGTCCTTGATTCCATGGTCAACTCAATCTTGACTCAACAAGAGTTTGGTACCAAAAGAGGCAATTGGATTATCAAAATTCAAGAATATTACATGGAGATCAAGCCCACTAAGTTGGTATGTGGGAAATGTTTGTGTTAGCTAATAGCAGATAATAAGCCAAAAGAACTATCAAATGATGGGGAAGAAAATGTTGAAGGTATTCACATAGTCTTGTTTGTAAGCATGATTGATGAACGACATAAAAATATTGCACACTGTATTACTTATGGAGAATGTCTTGAGCACCTATCATTCAAGGAAAATAGGAAATTCAAGCTCAAGGATGTGAAATTTGTTCTATGGGACAATGGTTTGTATAAGAGGAGTCTTAATGGTACCTTTCTATGTTGTGTAGATAAAGCACAACAAAGAAAGTTGTTAGAATCATTTCACAACTTAGCGTCCAGAGGACACTTCTCAATACTATTCACAACTCACAAGATCTTGTGAGCAAGATACTACTAGCCCACACTCGTTCAAGATGCATACAACTTGGTATATAAGTGTGAGTTATTCTAGTAGTTTGTGGGGAAACCCAAACTAGCAGTACTTCCCCTCAAGCCAGTGATAATTGAAGAACCCTTCCAATAGTGGGGTATTGATTTCATTGGTGTCATTAATCGACCATCAAGTGTAGGGCATATCTATGTTCTCATGGCAACTAACTATTTCACCAAGTGGGTGGAAGCCATTCTGGTTATGCATGCTACTTCAGAAGTGGTATGTAATTTTCTTAAGGAAGACATTATTTCAAGGTTTGGCATTTTGAATAAGATTGTAGTAGATAATGTTGCTTCCTTCTCATCCAGTGAGATAAAAAAAAAATTCTTTGAATATGGGATCAAAATTACTCATTCCTCATACTATTATCAAGGGAATGGTCAAGCAAAATCAAGTAACAAAACTTGGTCACCATTATAAGGAAATTGGTAGACAAAAATCAAAGATCTTGGCACAAGGCATTGTATGATGCATTGTGGGCAGATTGCATTACCCCAAATAGGTGATTGACATGTCACTATTTCAAATCTAATACATGTTGAATGTGGAGATTCCTATCACACTGGAATTTCCTAATAAGACTCTCATTTTCCACCCTTGGGGGCTCACCTAGTGGAAAACAGATTTCACTAGCCCGTGTGAGCATGCATTGTTGTTTGCATAGTGGATGTAATGAGTTCCACTTATAAACATTTTTGGACAAAAAACTGAGGTATGATCCACATCACATTGGATAGTTGAGGCCTGATCCATCCTTTTTATTTTTGTTTTTCTCTTTCTTTTAGTCTTTGATATTGTATGATTGAGTATCTTGTTATTGTTGCATACATATACATATGTTTAACATAGGGATGTGTCTCCTTGTGAATTTGTGGGTTTTTCCATGAGATCTTAGATCTTGGGGGCTTGATCATCCTCCTTGACCTTTTTCGTCTTATCTTTCAAACAATTATACAATTATACCTTTCTTGATTGTCTACTTTAGTGTGAGTTTGATGCAAGGTCATCCTCTCACTAAAGTGGGAGCTAAATATAGTGTAGAAAAATGTAACCCTTTACATTTTCTCACTTTTTTGGGCCTTCCTATTTAAATTAGACTTAATGATGCCTTAATTTAGTGTTGTTAAATGTACCCCTTTACATTTACACACTTATTTGGGACCTCTTAATTAAATTGAATTTAATTATGCCTTAATTATCCTTTAATTCATTTCCAAGCCTAATTAATTACATTTTTCAAATGGGAAATCTGACAATAATTAATGCCTAAACATAACACTTTACATCGAGCAATGTGTGTTCCAAGAATAGGGACCTGAGAACCATTCGCCCATGGGCAAATGGGTCCTCCCTAGACCTTGGGACCTAAATTTAAATTATGTTTTTATCAGTATTTTAATGTTTTCAAATCCATAATTCAATTTCGACTTGTAATATTTGAATTTTGGGAAATTAATGATACATACCTATAAATACAAGGTCATTTCACTAAGTTTCACCTAGAATTTCTATGTGACTTCACAAGAGCTAAAGTTTATGATCAAGGGCATTCAAGAGTAGTATATCAAAGATTTATTGTAGCATTCAAGCTCAATTGATTATGTCAAATTGTTCTTGAATCATGCATATTTTTGGAGCTAACATTGTGATGTAGGTTTCATGATCAAGTCAAGCATTCAAAGTATCATTTCAAGAAGGATTCAAGTGTCAAGATTCACATCCAATTCAAGAATTTCATGCAAGTTGCAGAACTCCTAATATCTCCATTATCAAGGTTTCATACAAGGGTTCTTTGAGTGGTAACACATCTTTTTCCATTCTTCATTCCCTCTTCTATGCATTATATCAATTCAAGGTTTGATTAGCAAAACGGGTTTTGACAAAGCCAAACCCCCATTCACCCAAAAACAAACATTTTTCTCTCTTGTATGTGTGGTTGTAGATTTAGGTTGAAGAAGACTTGAAGACCTTTTGAAGTGCAAGATTTACAAAGTTTTCAAAGGTTGTCATCAAATCACATAACCTAGCCTACAGATCTGATTTCCGACTTTTCGGTACTAAAACCTAGACAAATAAGAAGTTACAGATCTATATCAGAGGCTCCCAAAAGATTTTTGAAACCTCTGTACTTGGACCCATTTTCCCATGGGTGAATGAGTCTTAGATCAGCTTCCAAAAAGCACTTTTGGAGACTAGTACACATGTTTCTGCCCTTCTCATATCTACATTATATTTTCTAGTTCTGCAAATATTGAGTTTAATCTTCAAGTTTCAAGTGTTACATTGCATTTTGGAGTTGATTTTCTATTTTTCTTTTTTCTCCCCAAAGTGTTGTTTGACCTTGACCCTCGTCCTTCAATCATAAGGAGATCTAAAGATTCTCACTTTGGATTGATTCATCTAAGGGTTGATAATCAATTCATTGTGGGGATCTCATTTCCTAGTTAAATGGTGAAAGATAGGTTCATCATTAACCCCATTTTTCTATGTTATTGATTAACCTATTTTTTTGTTGTTTCATTTTGGTGAACCCAAATTTTGAGCATCATACCTTGCTGATTTGGAATCCATTTTCAGCCCTAGATCTAGGTTTTTAATTCATTTGCATTGCATTTCATTGATTGACATCTAATTTAAGGTTGTTTTCTTGCATTAGTTTGCATCTCATTTAGGGTTTTAGGTTTACATTTTTGTATTATTTAAAATCTAAAAATTTCAAAAATATCAGTCATCTTGTATAGTGTTTACATATTATTGCATCATCAATCATTTAAATTACATAATTGAATTAAAATATCATCTCAAATTAGGTCTTTGTGCTTGTCATTTAGCACTATTTTGCACTTGCATTTAGATCTCATTTTATAGAAATCTGAAACTGTAACTTACAAATTAATTTTTAAAAACCCTGAAGTGAGACCCATTCACCCATGGTTGAATGAGTCCCTAATAAGGGATTTTTCTAAATTTCTGAGCATTAAAACTATTATTTCTACCTTTTTTGTTTTTGTATTTAATTTGCTATTTTAGTTCCAGAATTTATGTTATCTAATTTTTTTATATTAAGCATAATTTGTCAGATTTAGGGCATTGCTTGAATTCAAAATTGCATCTAAAAGACATCATTTTCAATTTTTTGCACAGCATAATTAGAAATTTATTGTGTTCTAAATCTAAAAATTTCTTTTACATACTTGCATCACACTTTACATTCTAGGGTATTTTATTTTATTTTACCTCTTATCCATTTTGGGTGCACCTTGGGTTTGTGAAATTTGTATGAGCTTCACAACTTGGTGTCCTATTGCCAATACTATTTTGAGATGTAGTTTGAGACTCATGTCATCCTGTGATACATCATTTATCATGGATCTTGGGTTTTCTAAATCTTTCACTCATAGTGTTGACACTAGTCAACCCACTATGGATCATACCCTTAACACTTCATTTCCCATGAATTCCCTACCCACACCTAATGTGGCTAATTTTGATACAATGATTTCTAATTTCCTTCATGAGAACCTTAGAAGAATGGATGAAGAACTTGAAAAATTGCAAGATTTTGTAAGTTCTAAATCCATCATTGGAAATGCAGTTCCTATGATACAAAACATAAGAAAATTAATTAAAAATAAACAAGGAATATAAATGGTGTGTAGCCTTGGTCACTTCATGCAACATAACATAAAAAAATAAAGAAAAATATATTATAAACCCTTCAGTCAACTTCATTGAAGTTAAACCTCATAAGGGAATAACTAAGATGTCGCTTGACATTGATTTCTCACAAAATGACATACTTAAACATGCACCTGATGGTCCTCTTTACATAGCTATAAGAATCAATGACAAGCCTAATAATGGGATATTAATTGAACTCATTTGTGTAGAGAATGTGATCATTGAATAATTATTATGTTTGCACGAGCTTTATCATGATACTTATGAAAAATTGAAAGCATGGATCAAAATCCATAATGGTTTTTCTTGACCTACAATAGGTTCAATAACTCTTCCTTTAAAAGTTGGATTGAAAACATTAAGTGTCTCATTTTTCATCATCTTGTCATTGGACCAATTTCATGTGAAGTTAGGCTATCCATGGCTTCGCTCCATGAACATGTCATCCCGTCGGTTGTGCATAAATGCTTAAAGTTTCCATTTGGCAATGAGATCTTTATTGTGCATCATAGTGGCTTTAATCCCGTGTCTTCCCATCAAAATTTCTCATTGGATTTATTTTTGGCCCAAACCTATGGAACCTATTAGGCCTCATGAGGACCTATTTTTCAAATCTTATCAAAAGTTAAAGGCAAAGTGCATAGCACAGTTATCCCTTACCAATATGCCTCAACCCACAATTGAGACCCCTATCCTTGACAAAACCATGATTGAACCAAAATCCATTCCAAGTAACCAAGACCAAAACATGACAAATCCTTCACCCATTTCCTATAAGAGACCAAGAGATAACCAAATAAGTCTTGTTGTGCCTCCTAAAGTTAAACAATTTTATAAAGCTAAAGAGAAAGTGGTTGAACAACCTCCCATGGTTCCTTTCATTCCTCCCTTAAGGGAAGAAAAAAAACCTATGGTTGATAAACCCACTCCTACACAATCATAGCTTGAAAACTGAATGAAAAGAAATTGAAATGTTAGAGAGCGTAGGTGCAGACATCGTGCTATTTCTCACTTATTACAAGAAAAATAAAAGAACACAGACAATCAAAATCCAAACTAAATTCAAGCAATGCATGATCATTCTCCGCCTTCTCCAAAACAAGAAAATCCTAAACTTTGAAGACAACAAGAACAAGCATCTTCTATGGATATTATCAGTAGACCCTCTATTGTGATAAACTTGGATGATGATAATGAAATTTCAAAAAAATGACGAGGAAGTGCATAATGAGTTGAATTCATTGTTTTCTTCTTCTGTGATCTTAAATGATAAAAATCGTGATGATTCACCATGTGTTGAACTTGGAGACTATCCTAGTTTGGCACTTGGCATTGTCCCTTTGGCTAGTTGTCTACCTTTTGTAATGATAAACAAGATTGGTATGTGGATGACCTGCTATAGGTTGACTCGCATGTGCCTTAGTAGTGTTGTCTTTATTTTATTTTTCATGTTTTTATGTGATTGCATGTGCATAATTTGATACCTCGTACTATTCTATTTGATGAATCTTCATGTTCATTCCTCTATTTGTACCTTCATTCTTCTATATGTCATAAACCCTTTACCTTTCCTTTTGTCTTGTGTTTTCCTTTTGGGGATGATGCAAGACGTCAAGAAATTTAGGTCTCTTCCATGTTGACCCAAAAGATTTTACTTTATTTTCATTCTCTATGTGTCATTCTTCCTATTCCATAAATTATTTGGGGAATGATGACATTTCTGAGCTCTATAATATCAATGTAGCAAAGACATACACTAACCCCAAATCCATGGATCCCTTATGTGATTTGGGGATTTCATTTTGGGGGAAACCCCTTCGTTTTCATGATGTAGTTTCATTTGGAAAAATATGACTTGGCATAGGGATTTCCAAATAAGTTCTCAGGTCTTCTTTATTGTTAGCATTTATCATTTGCTACTTTAAAGTAATTTCTCACTACATCAAGTGTTAGAAATTTCTTTAAAGTGGGGGCATATATTGGAATTATCATTCTTGGAAATCTTGGACTATATCTTATGTTTCATTGTGCAATCTTCTTACTTCTTGTGATGTGTCTTCTTCTTGGTGGAGTCATTGGGTTTTATTTCCTCCAAGAGTGTGACCTTTCTTGGCATATGACTTTCCTCTTAGTGGTGTGCTACGCATTGCATTCCCTAAGTTGTGAATCTTTAATTCTAGACTTGTCCTCTCTTGGAGACATTAGGAACGATTTTCCCTAAGAGGAGACCTTATATGAACTAAGAAAAACCCCTCTGAACATGTCTTATCCTATTTGCATTTTTTTCATAATTTTTTAGCATAACGTAGCTTACTAAGCCTTATGAAGCTCGAATTTCATATTATGTAGTGCCTTATTAAAGTTATCAGAGGAATAACTTAGGTATGGTATGGGAACTTAATAAGATTCTCTCATTTTCCACCCTTGGGGGCTCACCTAGTCAACAATGGATTTCACTAGCCCGTGTGAGCGTGCATTGTTGTTTGCACATTGGACAATGAGTTCCACTTGTAAACGGTTTTGGTCAAACAATTGAGGCGTGATCCACATCACGTTGGATAGTCGAGGCTTAATCCATCCTTTTCTTTTTCTCTTTCTTTTAGTCTTTGATGTTGTATTATTATCTTGTCATTGTTGCATACATATACATATTTTTAACATAGGTATTTGTCTCCTTGTGCCTTTGTTGGTTTTGCAATGAGATCCTAGATCTTGGGGCTTGGTCATCATCCTTGACCTTTGTCGTCTTATCTTTCCAACAATTGTACAATTAGAGACCTCTCTTCATTGTCTACTTTAGTGTCAATTTGACACAAGGTCATCCTCTCACTAAAGTGGGGGATAAATGTAGTGTAGAAAAATGTAACCCTTTACATTTCCTCACGTGTTTGGGCCCTCCTATTTAAATTAGACTTAATAATGCCTTAATTTAGTGTTGTTAAATACACCCCTTTACATTTACACACTTATTTGGGACCCCTTTAATTCATTTCCAAGCCTAATTAATTACATTTTTGTAAGGGGAAAGCTGACAACAATTAATACCTAAACATAACACTTTACATTGAGCAATGTGTGTTCTAGGAATAGGGACTTGGGTCCCATTGAACCATGGCCGAATGGGTCCTCCCTAGACCTTGGGACCTAAATTTAAATTATGTTTTAGGTAGTATTTTAATGTTTTCAAATCCATAATTCAATTTCAGCTTGTGATATTTGAATTTTGGGAAATTAAGAATACATACCTATAAATACAAGGTCATTTCAGTAAGTTTCACCTAGAATTTTTATGTGACTTCAAAAGAGATAAATTTTATCATCAAGGGAATTCAAGAGTAGATATATCATAGATTTTTTGCAGCATTCAAGATAAATTCATCATGTCAAATTCTTTTTACATCATGCATGTTTTTGGAGCTAACATTGTGATGTAAGTTTCATGATCAAGACAAGCATTCAAATTATCATTTCAAGAAGGATTCAAGTGTCAAGATCCACATCCAATTCAACCATCTCATGCAAGTTTCAGAACTCCTAAGATCTCCATTATCAAGGATTCATACAAGGGTTTGTTGAGTGGTAACATAGCTTTGTTCATTCTTCATTCCCTCTTTCATTTCAATTCAAGGTTTGATTACCAAAATGGGGTTTGACCAAGGCAAACCCCCATTCACCCAAAAATAAATATTTCTCTCTCGTATGTGTGGTTGTAGATTTAGGTTGAAGAAGACTTGAAGACCTTTTGAAGTGCAAGATTTACAAAGTTGTCAAAATTGTTAAAATCTAACCTACAAATCTGATTTATGATTTTCCAACACTGAAATTGGACAAATCAGAAGCTACAAATTTGTATCAGAGGCTCTTGAAAGATTGTTGAAACCTCTGTACTTGGACCCATTTTCCCATGGGTGAATGATTCTTAGATTAGCTTTCAAAAATCACTTTTAGTGACTAGTACGCATGTTTCTGCCCTTCTCATATATATTTTTTGGTTCTGCAAATATTGAGTTTAATCTTCAAGTTTCAAGTGTTAGATTGAATTTTGGAGTTGATTTGCTATTTTTAGTTTTTCTCTCCAAATCTAAAGATTCTCACTTTGGGTTGATTCACCTAAGGGTTGATAATCAATTTATTATGGGGATCTCATTTCCTAGTGAAATAGTGAAAGAGAGGTCCATCCTTAACCCCTAATTTTCTATGTTATTGATTCACCTATTTTTTCATTGTTTCACATACAAGCATACATTCACACATACAATCACACATGCATTCAAACACAAAAACATACATACATACATAGATACATTCATACATACAAACATGCATACAAACATATATACAAGCATACATACATAAAACATACATTTATACAAACATTCACAAAAACATAAAGTGAGCCATAACACGAGCATATTATAACACACCCACATTATGTGAAATACAAGCATGCATACACAAAACACACATTTATACAAACATGCACAAAAACATAAAGTAAGGCATAATGCTAGTGTGTTATAACATGCCCGTGTTATGTGAAATCACATAACGTGAGTGCGTTATGTCAAAACTGTGACATAACGCAAGTGCATTATAATACACTCTTGTTTTACCTTGATTTGGGGATCCCCAAGCCTTTGTCTTGGATTTTCTTTGGATTTCCAACCCAAAGGCTTGGAGTGCCTTTCCAACATCCAAAAATGTGTTTTTACATATTCTACAAAATTTCACATAATCTCATTCATCCTAACCATCAAGTTTCCACGTGTTTCAAGGTTGAGAAAAAAAAACACCTAGGTAATGCTAAGCTCTCTCTTAGCTATTTAATGATGTAATGGTTTTCACATTTTGACTATGTTAAGGCTTTCATCTTTAATTTCTTTTGTTTGTGTGTTTGATTTTTGTCAAAAACCAATGCTCTGTATTTTTTAATTTATTTTTTAACCATTCATTGAAATTTCAAATAAATTACATTTTTATAAACTAAACTCCATTCTACACATTAAAAAAAAATGATTTTTGATTAGTTTTCAAAAATCACAGGGGTAGCACGACCAATTTTATTTTTTTCAAGATGTGTCCACTTTCAAAATTAGTTAAAAATCATATACTCATTAAAAAATATCAAAAAAATCAGGCATGAACTACATGTTGTTAGCTAATTTATCACCAAAGAGATTTTAAAAATACTAAAAAAAATTAACCTTTTGAGGGAGCCACAACAAACACTATGTTATGTTTTTTGACAAAAACAACACCGGTTTCTATGGCTCCCTTTTTTGAACCTCTTAATCGCTACCATTTTCAAATAAAATTAGTAGTTTAGAAAGTAGTTTCAGAGCACTACGGCCCTTGTTTTTGTTGCATCTTAATTTTGAGTGTAACTATCCTCAATTTCTCGTCCAAGGTTAATATTTCCTTATTTCAAAAGAAAAAAAAGTGACCACTTCAGACCCATTTTTTGGTCCCTCATTTTTGTGCACTTACCCATTCTCATTGTTTCATTTTTTTTTACAAGACACTTGTGTGCACATTGGTGTGCACATGCAACATGTTGTATTGATGACCTTGTTTTCAATATTTGAAAAAAATTATTCCATCAAGTTTTGTTTTGAGTGTGTTGGCTTGGTGAATTACACCATCACTAAAATATTTTTTGACACTCATTCAACAGAGCTAGAGAACCCTTGGAATACAACCAATAACTCTTATTGAATGTTTATGGGGTAGGTAAGAGGTTGAATCAACCATCATTTTAGGGCAAATGGTTGGTTGAGGTTTGTTGGTGTAAATAGGTGTTTTACCTATCTAGGTTCTATTTACATGTTAAGTCCACTTAGGTTCTAGAAGAGGATCTTTCTAGTTAGTATTAATTAGGGGGCAATCTTTCTAGTTAAGCATTAGTTGTCACTTATCTTTTGACATTTAATTCTTGTGTCCTAAGTCATTTAATATTTTTCAAGGTAGTTATCTCATTGTACAGGGTTAAGAAACATGCCAAGATCTTGTCTAATTTCCTATCTCACAACTTGCCCTTATAAATAAGGTATCATATGTACATTGTCATATTCAATTTGGAAACCTTTCATCCATAATCATAGCATGATACTTTTTCCATTTCTCTCTTGTGGAATTTATTTTGTCTTGCAGGTGATCCTAAAGTGATCTAAGGGACCTATCTTAGCATGAAATTTCTATTGGGTATGATTAGGGGTTTTGAGTACCTCATTGTTGAATCCTAGGTGTTAAAGAAAGTTAGATTTTCCTTTTGTTTCATCAAATTTCATCATGTTTTGACTAATCAACAAGGGTTTGAAGAAGGGTTTTAGTTGCTAGATTTTAGGGGGGTAGCTAATTTTTTGGAGTAGTTTGGTTCAAAACTGACCCCACTGTTATGTCTAGAAGGTTGGAGAACCTAAGGATCGACTGTCATTTCATCACTTTTCAACATCTTTGACCGGATTATCAGGAAAAAAATTTGGTTGTACGATCGTACAAATACATATTGTACAATGGAATCTGCAAGCAAATATTCCCTATGCATACCTCTTCTGCACCATGCCTTGTTTGTGTCACCCTATACCTTGGCTATCATTTTCGTCAGTACAACATTGTCTTGTCGCAATTACATCAGCCTATCGTCAATATGTAAATGGTATAATTTTTATTAATATTGGTAGGTTTTTATAATATTGAATCTATTTTATTAAATCTATGGTTTTAAAGTTTAAATAGTTGACCATATTTGGAGCTCGTGGTTATATGGGGCACGAGCCCTTGGTTACCGCTAGCATGGAGGGGACTAAGCACCCAAGGGTGGCACAGCCAGCGATCTGCCACCCCCCAAATGCTTCACCCCAGTGGCTTCAACACTACTGGCAATGGGGTACAATATTTTTTTTAAATAAAACTTATGCAACCTGTTACATGGGCACCCAAGAGCTTAAGCCCAAGGGGCCTAATTTTGTTCCTCGAAGGCCACAATAGGCCATTTTTTCAAAATTTCATAACTTGCAATCCAAGAGGCCGTTTTTTAAAAAATGAGGTATCATTGGAAAGCTGGCTTTGCCAATTTTGTAGTGGCGTAGGTTACTTTAAAAAAAAAAACCTATTTAGTAGCATTTATTGTTGTTAAAGTCATATCTTCATTTTTGGCTTTTGAGCTCATTTTTTTTTTCATAATCTCTGATTTTCATGATTCTTACAGTGTTGGAAAGGTATTGAGGAGCTCTATCATGCCATCCATGCACGTTTTCCTATTTATATCCCAGGTATATCATTATTTCAATTTTTACCTGATGGTGTCCTAGAGATTACTTAGATATTTTGATAGTTGGGAGGGTACAATTTTGATCTTTGCACTTCATTTCAGTATTAGAACAATGTTCTATATCCTATTGCTTTATTCAAATTCCAGAGTTTCTCCATATCGAGAGTGTTATAGTGTTCCTTAGCATCAAGTCTATTGTTGCTTTATGATTTCGACTTGAGTCCTTGAGTGACTCTAATATGGATTCTAGCATCAAAATTATATTTCCTTTACTTGCCTAATTAAGGATTCAGGTGTTATTCCACTAGCATGCTTCCAGTATTTCTTTGTAGCAAGTTATTTCATTGAGGGGGGTTTGAATGGTCTCTTCTATGTCTCTCTTATGGGGGTCTTTTTCCTCAAATGGGGTTTTGTCCTCTCAATCTTCATGGAGAGAATTATTGTATCTTTTCTCTCTTTTGGGGAGGAGTTTTCTCCCGCTAGGTTTTCCCCTTTCTTAGTTTGTGAGAGATTGCATTTGCATTTGTACATGGGTGTACCTAACATGGCCTCATAGCTGAGACCCATCTTTGTGTTATTTGCATAATAGTACACTTGCTATGTTTTACTTAAGATGGGGTGTTGGTGTACAAATAGTTGTTTTACCTATCTAGGTCCTATTTACATGTTAAGTCCACTTAGGTTCTAAGAGGGAATCTTTCTAGTTAGCATTAATTATGAGGGAATCTTTCTAGTTAAGCATTAGTTGTCACTTATCTTTAGGCATTGAATGCTTGTGTCCTAAGTCATTTAATATTTGTTGGGGTAGTTATCTCATTATACAAGATTAATACACATGTCAAGATCTTGTGTAATCCTATCTCACAACTTGTCTTTATAAGCAAGGCATCATATGTACATTGTCAAATTCAATATGAAAATCTTCCATCCATAATCATAGCATGATATTTATGTACCATTTGTCTCTTATGGAAGTTATTTTTTCCTTGTAGGTGATCCTGGAGTGTGAAGAATTCACCATAAACTCCTACAAGTTTAATGGACACAACTTGCATTTATAGTTAGTTGATCTCTCTAGGGTGACTCGATCTTTGAGTTACAGATATAGGGTTAAAATGCTTAAGGACTATTCTAGGGATAGGTTGTTAGGCCTACTTTTGTTGCACCCCTACACTTGCAAAACCATTCAAATTCTAACGCACAAGTCAACACAAGATTGTTAGTACCTAGTTAGTCCCAAAATATAACATACATGTATAGACACAACCATGTCATAAATTAAAACAAACCATTTTCTTCATAATATTCAATTACTCAATAATGGTAATAATTACTAATTAAAGTATTAAGTTTATAGCCTTAATCATTAGATCTGTACAACATTAAAATATATAGAGCACAATAAAATAAGGGTTTCCACCTTAGTCCAAATTACATCGGGACATCAGGCTTTTAACACAAAAATACAATATAAAATATAATATAAAGTTTGGAGGGATGTGACAAGATCTTTTGTATAAAGAAACAATGGTAGTGATTTTCACCACTAGTTGTCACTTATGGATTTTTGGGCTAAGAAAAAGTACATAGGTGTGAAAATCTCTTTCCTGCATAAGAAAAACTCATAATCAAGCTACAAGACTGCAATACACTTCTTAGACATGATAAAATTAAAATGAATAAAATGTTGTACAATAATTCTCTATGCAATACAATGCCTAATAAAATTACATTCTAAAACAAAATACTCTAGCATTAATTAATATTCTAAGCAATCATCTACAAAGGAAATAAAAATGAAGCTAACAAACACATGGAGTTAGGGTTTTCGAGCCATTCTAATTCTGCATATTTTGCATTCCCCACTTGAACTTGACAACAAATTGCTAAGAACATATGTTTTTAATATAGATAATCTAGATGAGACATGTTGTGGTGACCAAGTTCAACTATGTTTTATATGTTTAAAAAAGAACATCCTCTTTTCTTTTTTTTTGCATTGGATATGCTTTTTATTCAGGTATTCACATGAGGCTTGGTGAAGTTTACAATAGTATTTAATATTACATTGTTAATTTTTCATATATTGTAAAAGATCATGCTAGAATCTGTCGTAAATGACAAATCTATCCAGAACTTAATGCATGTGAGTTAATCATAAAACCTTATAAAAGATCATGTTAGAATCTGTCACAAATGACAAATCCACCCAGTACTTAATGCTTATGAGTTAATCACAAAACCAAGAAAATGAATAAAGATAAGAAGAGTCTAGAAGAGTAGAACCAGGAACATTTGTGGGTGGGATATTATCTGGGATTGGAGGATCATAAGGATCTCCAAATGTTTCCCAGAGTAAATTGGTGAAATGGGAAGACAAGAAGATACCAAAGATCTTTTTCTAGGGTACCTGTCCGAACAAATTTATCACATATTGTAAGTCTCAAACATTGCATGCAATTGGAAGCTCTGAAATTCTAAATGCATTATTTCTCTCTTCCAAAAATGTAATTCTAATGGAGATATTTGAGGGGAATTTAATAGTGGAATAATTAGAATGGAATTTAGACAATGCATCAAGAGGCCAGAGTAATCTTGTGTAAATGAAAATTATGTATTTCACGTTCCTTACAAAAATTTATACATCCACAATTAGAATATGATGTCATTCGAACTTGTTTAAATCCAACTTCAACATGTTTCAACCGGAAAAGACATTTTCTCAGTTGTAAGGTTTTCTTCTGCAATTTTCTTTGATCCCAGATACCTTCAACATCCAGTCAATTCAATTTGGCTGACAAATAGGTATCTTTTTTCTTTTTTGGCTATATCCTTCAGTAATAGTTTACTGTTTTCCTATATATTTTTTGTGTAGACTGCATAGTTTTGATATATTCCAAATTGTGCGTGAGGGATTAACTTATTCACAGCTCAATTGGAAAATCTTGAATGCTCTGTTTTTTCTTCTTGCGCATTTGAGAGTATGTAAATGAATGTCAGAGGATTAAATCATAGGCAAAGCTTGCTCAAAATGGGGAAAGGTAAGAATTTTTGAACTATATATCCGTAGAAAAATATACTCCCAAAAATTGGGAAGCAAGAAAGAAGACATCACATTTGTATACATAATATTAAATTAAATATTAAGGAAAAAAATATTAAAGATATGGGTTTTTGTCTTTTCAATCAACCAACAAAATTGATTCTTATTTGACCAACCCAGAAATGTTAGGCTGCTCAGTTTTTAGGACACAAAAATCGATTATTTTTGGAACTAAAGTACATTTATGGTTCAACTTATTGCCCAAGGCTTCTCAATTCAATCTTGACATGCCTCCCAAGCATTTAACATTTTAGAGTTAGTTCACAATGTTAGACATGTCTTCTAGTTTTTGATACAAGAAACAAAGTGCACGCATTCTATAGCAACAATGAATGGTGTATTGGCCCCATGGTTGTCGTTGCGTCAAAAGGTTGACTTGTTAATACCTAATACAACCGCTAGAGTTAATGGATCCACAAGAGGCGGATAAGCCATGTCACAAATCCCAAGGGGAGCACTGACAATCTATCGACAATCTCCCCCTCAGCGTTACCCGAGGGGATTTGAATCCATAACCTTTGGCTCTGATATCAATTGTTGGTCCCATGATTGTCGTTGCGCCAAAGCTTCGACCCATTAATGTCCGATACAACCGCCAGAGTTAATAGATCCACGAAAGGCGATTAAGCCATGTCGCGAATCTCAAGAGGATTTGTTAACCATCTGCCAACATGGTGTTCACACTATTTTTGGCAAAAAAGAAACTTTCCTTTCCAAAAGTTGTATAAAAAATTATTCCCTTGCATGCAAGTGGATTTATTGCTGAGATCAAAATTGTGATTTGATAAAGTTCATTGTTATTTCTAATTGTACCCTAATTTTTCACTTGTATCAATATCAAAACCTTATTTATCAATTGGAATCACACATATTGTCGAATTGTTTCACTCACTTTGCAACTCTTCTTTTTTATTGCTACAAACATATCCAATGATTGTAAAATTTTCCTTCTAAGTTTTTATCATGCAAGGCTTGGATCCTTAAGACTTGTGTGTATTGTGTAATTAGTCTAAAATATTTGGACAATTCATTGTGATTATTGAATTGGATTGCAAATCGCCATGCCCTAATATCAAGAATCTGATTTGCCATCGAAACTACCACACTTAAATTCAGTTACCCTTATAATTTCTAATTTCCGACTAAGTGAAATGTTCCTTGTTAAGTGCTCTCGTATTCTAATCACCACATATCTATTGACACCTTTTCTCAAATAATTTATTGAGCTCTGAAGAACATATTCTTGGATAGTTCATGGTGATAGTTGCGCCTCACACATGCAATGTTAAGTTAGTTTATGCTCAATATTTTATAATTAAAGCTAACCTGCCCCCACTGACAAGGCCATCTGCAGCGGTTTCCAGAAATGCAGATACTCTTTGGCTTCCTTCTGGTGCTATTCTCAGAAGTTCAAATATCCTGACCTGTAAAAAATAAAAACTCGTTGAGGGCATCTATGTGCATGTGCCTGTCTGTGCACTGTGTATTACAAACGAAAGTCAATAAAAATATGAAAGAAAGAATCAAATGTTTAACCTACCATATTTCTTGTCAGAAAGCGACCAAGGGATGTTAGAGGAAAACTACTGAGAGAAAAATGACTTGTATCTAATGGTGAATACCATGGCAATGGTGATGATAGTGCACGGTCTTCTGCAAATAGAACCTGCAAGAAAATGGAAGTAAATCTCATTAACATATGCAATTTTAAATCGCTTTACTATATGTTTAACAGCCACAATTTTTATGAGAATGTTATGGCATTGATTGCAATCGTGTGGATGGAATTGCAAATATCTAACTGCAATTTTTGTTGGGCAAATTTTAAATTATATATAAAAGTTTGGCAGGCGGTCACAATATTGAAATTGGTTTTCTGTTTCAATGAGAAAAATTACAGTCGATGAATTGAAGTTATAAAAAAGAACACATCTACCAAATATGAAAATTTGTCTTTCCTATATTGGACAAAGTGTTGGATAGATATTGAAATGGAGCACCAAAGTCAGGGATTGCTAAAATGTCCTCATTAACCAGTTTTTACACTCTGCAACTGTAACGACCTGGTATATATACCTAATTATGCTCATGCTTATGGAATAAACAAACATCATAAATACTACCTCAAATCCAGCAGATTTTAGAGCTTCTAGACACTGATTTGTGGTGCGGATGTCAGAAAGCCCATTCCCGAGTTCAATCTCTGTCTGTCATTTATTAATCATGATTCATGACACAACAAAAATCAGATATACTAGTTTCTTTTCGAAGTACTATGTTTGAACAGTCTATGATTCTGCCATAATTTAATACACAAACAAACTTGATTTGGGAGAGTCCAAACCTTAATCTTCTGGTGTTCTTCATTCTTTGGATCAAAAGAGCCAGTCATACACCACTCATATGCTGCAAATAGCTGGCCAGGCTTAAGTACTCTTTTTATCTCTTTATATCAGTCAACCTTACTCACCAGTTAAATAAAGTTTGTGAGCATTGAGAATAAGGCATTCTAGTCAAAATGTAGGATACTATAAAAAGCAAATGAGACACTAATGTCAGCTTTTCAGGCAGTTACAAAACAAATTTCATGAGAAGCATAAATTGCAAAAAAGCAAAATTCCAAATCTTAGTCAGTGGCTAAATTTTAAATACTTACCAAATCAGGGGCATGACAAGTAGCCTCAATTGCATATATTGCATCAAAAGAATCATTTGAAAAAGGCATCTTCATGAAATCTCCCTGTAAATTATATATCACAAATCAATTCTCCAACAGATATACTCTCATGACCAAAATGTTGAGAGAAAACAACTGAGTTAACAGGCAATGAGCAACCTTCAAGCATTTTGGTGTTGCTGTATGTACACATCTTTTTATCACTAATTATAAATAGGTTGACTTGATCCTCTAAGCTGTATTGAAACTAAGAAATCAATAATTTCTACATTGAACAATAGGATAGATTATTTACCTTTACAAAGCCACAGGTTTTGTCCAGTCCACAAAGCCTGTTCAGTTCCTGCAAATGAAAAAAAGACATTTTCAATAAAAAAACTAAATCTGAAGCATTCATTTCATGATATTGTATGTCCAAATGAGACTATTTATAAGGAGAACTTACTGTTCCTCTTGCTATTTGGTAAGCATTATTGTTCAGGCCTGTTACCGAAGTGCAACTACATACAAAGTCACATACTAATGAGGTTAGATAATTATCCAATCGAAGTAGAGAAATTTTGCATGCTATTGAGAAATTAACCATAATGTATATAAGTTATATCCAATGAATATCTAACAGTGACCACTAGGTTGAAGGCAAATATTCACTAGTATGCTCGATTATAGAACATCTTTTCTAAACGTATGAGAGGATAGAAGTTGTCAACTGTGTAAAGGTATTAGTTTGTCTATAGGTTTTAAGTCAAAATTAAGGAGTAGTTATTGTTTTCTTTAATCTTTAATCTTTTTAATTTAATAAGCATTTTAGCAAGAATCTATTAGATAGTAAAGACAAAGTTGTAGTAGTATTCATATCTTTTTGTTCTATTTCTTTGTATCATCATGATTAAAAATAGTGAATCTCATCTTAAAAGTAGGAAGAGTGATATCTTAAAACTATAAGGAATGGAGCATGAGCATGGAAAAGTCACCAATTTTAAATAATCTTGGGGATTCAATTGAAGAAAAACCCACACACTATTAATGTTGCCAAATTACTTAAATTTTGAAAATAAGATAAAAGAGCATTGACACTATTAAAATATTCTTGTCCTACACAAGTCATCATTTGAATAGAAACTATAAAATATAAAGCTTGAAAAAAACCAAAGAAATGTATGCCATACAATTGACATATAAGAAAATTGATCTCCTAATGTAATTGCTAAATCCTAAACTCAGTGTTGATGAAGATACTTTTGAAAACATTTCCAAGATGAAAAGCTTGAAACAAAAATACTACATGCAAGAAAATTGATGATGATATGCTAGTCTCTATTATTTTGCATGGGCTCAATTCAATTCATACAAAAAATCTAGAAATGTTGAAACTAAGTGGTAAAATCAATAATGCAACATTTGATTCCATCTACTAATTGCTTACTCAACATAAATGTCAATTTGTAAAGAAGAGAATGTTGTAAGCTTATATAAGATGTTTACTTTACAAAGGGAGGAAAACACAAAATAGAGAAGGAACATGAGAAAATGAAACATTTTCCAAAGCATTTTTAAAAGTATTCTCCACATTCCTCCAAACATAAACATTGACATAAGCACACACATACATCTTGGCCTCATTATTACTCAAGTGACTCTTCCTCATCTACCAGTTCTAACAGTCACACAAGAAAATAAAAATTCTACAATTGTAATGGCATAGAACACTATGTGCATCTATGCCCTCCTAGAAAACCATTCTCTATATGTACACATAAGATAGAAGCACACTAAGTTTCTCACTCTAGTAGAGCTTCTTCTGATTACTCTAATTATCCTCAAACATCATCTCATCATGAAAAAACCTAAATAGATGAATTCTATGAAAACATCTTTTGAGTGAAAATTTTTATGGGTCAAAAGAAGGTTGGGGATACTTCCTTTCTCCAATTAGCTTCTTGGCATAAATGATCACATTGGCTGAAGGGCAATTTCAATAGGAGCAGTTGCATTTTCTTTCAGTTTGGTAGTTGTAGTTGTTCAATTTTGGTTTCCTATTTGAGCTTTGATGAGGAGAAAAAAATGTTGTTTGGATTTTTTTTTCATTGTAAAGACTTGTCTCCTCTTGGTTGATAGGGATGAAGAGACTAAATTACCTTCAATGAGTTGTTGGTTGTCATGTCCCTGAAATTGTAACACTAAAATATAAGACATTGAAATACAAATAAATAAATAAAATGAATAATAAAATAAATATTAAAAATACAAATATTAATATTAACAATAATTATAATTATTATAGTATAATAATAATTATATATACAAAACTCATATAAAAATAAATATATATACCATATTAATATAAAATAGTATACGTATAAATAATATATATAGTAAACAATAATATATAGAGCAGTAAACTGCAACGCTTAAGTCTAAAAGAAAATCTAATAGTAGCATTCATATGTATGAAGCAACAATAACGATTAATGGTTTGAAAAGGGAAGCCATTACATAAGACTCGTAAAGCAATGATTAAATTTATAAGGCAACAATTAAGGAGAAGTTAAGGGTAGCGATCAAGGCTAATATGGAGTCATGCCCTTTTAGAAGGTTGTTTTTATTTAAAGAGTTGCATTCCTTCAAAAAGGAAAGAAGATATAAATGTAAAAAATAAGAAATAAGGAAAGGGGAGAAAAAGAACAACAGATATATAAATAGGAAGGAGATCTGCACTCATATAGCAATAGAAACATTAATATGATATATTCAGATTGGGAAGAGGAGATAGGTATGAGGAAGAATATAGCCCAAAGGAAGATGGATGAATATAAACGATAAATCAATAAGGGAAGTAAGTTAAATATAAGTACATATACATATATTTAAACAAATACACACACACACACAAATGTGGATCATATATGATTATGCAATAATGATGCTTGCAATAATTATTAATCCTTATTAGTAATTATTTCATTGAAACTAATATGTGTTTCTCTTTAAGCCATATCTTTTGAATATTGAGAACAGATTGGTTAAAAAAGAAAACATACAAATCAAGGAACAAAGAGGAATCAGTTGGTACATCAGAGGAGATTGAACTGTTATATCTATACATTCATGTGTATTTTTTCCATTTATATCTTGCATCTATATAAATATGGCCCTGCATAATAAATGAATGTTAAATGTGTATTTTTTTTCAAGTAATTGTTTATTGATGTATGCTTGTTTCTTCTAAGATAATAAAGAAGGATTTCCTATGATTGAATCAGATTTATGTTGACTATTTGAAACCCACCTTCTGGGTAGGGCTGGTAGTGAAGTGGTAGGGGCCAAAAGAGCCCACTTGCGACCTCCGCCCAATTCCTCAAGGAGGGACCAAGCGTGAAGTGGTAGGAGCCAAAAAATCCCACTTGCGATCACCGTCCAATCCCACAAGGTGGCAAGTGTCTTTAGGGGTTGAGATATTGATGTGGAAAGCAAGTACAAGTCACTAAGGGTGAGGGTTATGGTATACACCCTCTTAGGCTTGCATTTATTGTTCATATGGTGTATATGTATGTATGTATATATATGTGCATTTATTGTTCATATGGTGTTTGCAGGTTTCAAATCTAGGATTGCATCATTTACTTGAGATATTTATTTAATAAGATTAAACCCTAACCCTATTTTTTTTCAATTTGTGATTAGTAGGAAAATTCTAGGGCAAATCAAGATAGGGGACATTACATTGATGATTGTACAAGCTGACAAGGGGAAAAGTGAGGTTACCTTTGTTGGGAATCAAGGTAGATGTGACATACATAATTATGAATATTCACTAGCAAACTCTTGTGTGGAGCTTAATCGATTGATGTAGTTGACCAAACCATTGTTGTGCTTATAGGTACAAAAATATCAAAGGGGATGAGCATGCTACTAGGATATTGATCATTCATGTCACAACTCAGAAGGTAGTAGGCTTATGTGTGAAGTGATATTAGTTGACCAATACTAAGATGTATAGTATGCCAATTTTCAAGTGAAAAAATGACTATTGGATGACTTCGCAATTACATGCTCCAAATAATCTTTTGGTTCCCTTTGGATCAAGGAAGTTTTGTTGGGTCTTGTGATCCATAATTTGATTTTTTTGTATATAATCTTAAATAAATATTTTTATGATACATGCATTTCATTTATGAAACAACCCCTTTCTTAGTATTTGGTTATTACTAGTTTTTGTTAGTTGTATGAGAAATAGTTAGAATGGATTTATAAAGGTAGTTGAAATCAATTTGATCAATCATTAAATAATATATTTTTTCCTATTCAAGATTCATTCATATGATTTGCAATGTATTTTCTATCTATTTTAATTCCAAGTGACGATGTCAATCAAGAGATGAATCTTTGAAGTTCAAAGTTGTGAATATCATCTGCTTGCATGAAGATTTTTCAGACCATTTGGAAGGAAAGTAGGTGTGGAAAATTTGGATTCCCTCATGTTCACAAAATCTAAAGTTAGTTGGGTCTCAAATCCCACATGTTTGTTTTAGATAATTCTTAGCTCGGATGGTGTTTTGCTTCTTATTTGAGCCAATTCAGACCTATCCAATAAGGGTGGTAGAGAAGTTGGGGGGGATGAGACAAGGTGTAGCCTTCATTTTGACTTATTATTTTTGTGAATAGCAACCCCTATGTCTTTTTTAATTTTGTCTTCTTAGAGTTTATCTTATTAAGATATCAAAAAGAGAGTTTTGTTAACCTTTTGAAAAACCCAATATAAACTCCAATACTAAACTTCCATAAATATATATTAACATACCTATATTAGAAAAATCTAAGTAAAATATGTTGAGAGAAATCCTTTTGTAGGTGCCTATTACACTTACATATCATAAATTTTTAAAAAATAGGCACCTTGAAAATGATATCTTGAAGCATCTTTTGCATAGATTTATCTAAGCTAGGAATGCTAATGTTATGAGATGTTCCTAGTGTCTTTATATACAAGGATTTGAGGAACAATGCACTAATAAAAGAGAAGCCAATGCTTATTCACAAAAGGCATTTTATTCAAGAACCTTGTTGATTTCAGTGTGCTACTAAAGAAACACCCATATTTAATTTATATGGAGAAGTAGGATCATTTAGAGGAAATAGGGAAGGGCTTGATTTTCTTGAGGTGTAGCCAAATTCAAGTATACCCTCATTTAGAGATGCTTTCAAATAAAATAAAAGGAGTTGCCCCTAAACAACACTTCCTTATCAAATATGTTTATATAATCTTATTATTATTATATATACATTATATATATTATCATTATTACTTACATATATATAATATATAAGTAAAATTACTTACATATTCATAAATTATATAAATGTATACATAGAATTATTTATTAAGAATTGTTTTTATTTTATTTTAAAATTATTTAAAAATTTACTCTTATATAAGTAAATATAAATTGTGCTATTAATTTTACCTATATATACATTATATATAAGAGTATTATTACTTACATATATATATAATATTATTTATCTATATATATGTATTTATTTAAGAGTTATTTTATTTTACTTCACATTTAAATAAAAATTATTTATTTTTTCTATAGAACCATTTTTATTTACTTAAGAGTTTTATTTTATTTTTAATATGTTAGTTATAGATTAATTTTTAAGTTGTAATTTTTAACAATATATAATATCTCTTGATAACATTAAGTGTCATGCACGTGTCCTATTTGTATCACATAATGTTGAAAAATATTTTCTTTTGAATATTTTAGATTTATAAGTTTTTAAAGTTGAATATGAGCACATGATATCTATAAGGTCTCCACCGTGCATGTTTTCTATATATAAGCCCCAAGGGTGGATAAAATAACAATACGATTAAAAGTTATTGAAAATTTAGAACTCTATTCTAATTTCCAAGCTTAAGCATTTTAACACCTCTTCTAAAAATAAGAAATGCTTAAGGTGCTTCAAAATTCCATGTCCATATGAACTAGATTGATGAGCACATATGTTGTTCTTGAAAAGAACAAGATAACTAATGAACATTAAATAGTTGCTACAGTTGTGTTCAAAATACCAACCTAAACCTAGAAATTTCTCTCAATGGGCCTCCAATTCCACATACAACATCTAATACCTATAATTTCAACACAAAAATTATGAATTGAAAATTGAAAATCCATAAAAATACTATAAAACAACATTAAATAGATAGTTAATATAACCTTCATTCCAAGTTCTAAACAAAGTTGGAGAGCAAGAAAATGTTCATAACGTTTGATACTTTCTCGAAGAGATTCCCCTTTCCATCTGCATTGTTAAAAACTCCTCCATTACCATTAATCCAAAGCAAGTTCATGTAATGGTAAAAAAAATAAAATAAAAATCTCTCCAATTGCTTTTTTGTACTTTCACATAAGGATAAATATGATTCTATAATTGATTTGAACTAGTGGAATTCAAACAAGAACATTATTATTTCTAAAATTAAAATCTATTGCATAACACGAATCATCATGTAGAACAAAAGGAAATCCAACTTTAGTTGGAAAAAATGGACAACCTGTTTGCGAAATGAAAATATTCCCCCCATCCATACTCATAGAAACTAGTTGATAGGTCATAGTATTTATTCACCTACAAACATAGGAACTTGAGTTACAAAACTATGTCAAGAGTTTTATTCTAATTAATCTGCATAATAATGCCAACTTGACTTTTGTGGTAATCATGTCAATAATTTAATTAATATCAATACTCACGAATTCATACATCAATTATTTATTTACTAGCATTTACACAAGAAAAAAAAAAGTTAGGCTTATGTTTATGAAAGCAATTCCAAAGCCCTAGGCCAAATCGCTTTGTTAACACGTCAAGCTTTGAATTGAGTGAAAAGAAATTGTATATCGTTAACTACAAATATAGGCAAAGGCTATCCAACCCCTAAAACGACATGGCATATGCCCTCCTGCATCCATGGTCATGGTTTCCCGTGCATTCCAAACCTACCACTAGTACACTTGTTAATACAGTCAACAAAATATAACGTTATTATTACGGACATTTTTTTTTAAACGAAAGATATTTTTATTTATTTCCCTAACATTTATTATATATTTAGTTTTTTATTCAATTTTTTTAGTGATATAATTTAAACAAATACAATATAAATACTATAATTAATAATAATAATAATTATAATAAAAAATAAAAAATAATAATATAAAGATAATATTATATAAGATAAATAAAATAAAATAAAATATAATAAAATTATAATAATAGATTTATTGTAGACATCTAAATTTGACCACTTATATTTGGCCAAATTTACCCTTTTCGTCTAAATATCCTTTTATCCACATTAGTTAAATAATGTTACTATTATTTAATTAATGCCCCTAGAGTCTTCCAAATCCCTAAGGTATTTAGTTAAATAATTAAATACTTTATCCCATTTATCTCTTTCTTCCAAAGAATTAAATAAATAACCCACTTATTTAATTCTCTTTATGTCCCATCCACACTTAATCCTAATCTCATCATTAGGGATGTGACACATCCCTAATCCATGGTTAGGATGTGTCACATGCTCCAACTTTTGCAAGTTGGATCATAATCATCATTAGCCACCTAACTTTCTTTTAATCCTTCATTAACTAGTCTAATCAATCATTTAGTCAACTCTTCCCATATCTCCATTTATACTCCCAACAACTTTAATGCAATTTTTAATTCAATTTACAATCCTCATGTCCTTTCCAATGGAATTTTAAATTCCATTTATTTATCACATGCATTTATCTTCCCCATAACCCCTCATAAGTCACATCATTCAAATGGGACAAGGACCTCCTTTGAGAGGACCTTGTCTTATCCATGGGGTACTTCCAACAACTTCTCCCATCCCCATGGTGACAAAAGAGGACTTTCTAAAATTCCTCACTTGTTACTATCAGCCTCATATGGGGACAAAGACTTTTTTTTTGAGGAAATTCTCTCATACTCCCAAGGTACTTGCAGGTACCTCCACCTCATATGTCATTTGTCATTTTTTCACCTCACATTCCATATGGAAAGATGTGAGGATTTGTGAGTCCTCAACTCACCATAGCCCTTCAACTTGTCTATGATGGCTAAATCCTAGTTGTCCATTATTCTTTAAATTGGAAGATTTGGTTTTAAATTGAAGGGATTAGATATAAGAGTTAGATCATGTTTGCATTCACTCTCTAGCATTTAAGCCATTAGCATATTTAGCATTTGCAACCATTTTGAAGTTTTTATTGCATTCACCTACCACTCTCATTTCAATATCCATCTCCATTATTGCAATCCTTATCATGTCCTCTACATTTTGTTTCCATTATTGCATTCACTTGTCATCAAAGGAGCATACAACCAAGCATCATCAAAAGGCCAACCAACTCATCAATCCATTCAAAAGGTATAACCTTTCATTTGTTTATTATTTTGTTTGGATTCAACTTTGGCTAATCATTGAGTGTTTGTTTGGGTATTTTCTTTTTGCATCTCATTTTGTTTTGCATCTTAGAGTAGAAAAACACTTGCACACATTTATGCAACGCCCGGTGGGACCCATAGACGAGTTTGTACTTTTCATGTTTTATGTTGTTTGATATTTTGCAGGTTTAGGAACATAGAGGTGGCCTTGCCCAGAATACAGAGGTGACCCCGCCCTCAAAAGGGCGACCACGCCCATCTATTCTATTTTTTCATTCTCTATTTCTTTGATATTTTATAGGTTCAGATACACAGAGGTGGCCCTACCTAGAATATAGAGGCGACTCCGCCCACAAAGGGGTGACCCTGCCCACAAATAGGAGACCCTGCCCACAAAGGGGTGACCCTACCCAAAGAGTCAGCTACGCCCACAAAGCCGACTTTGCCCAAAATACAGAGGTGACCCAGTCTTGAATAGAGGTAACTGAGGTAAAATAGAGAGTTAAAATTTCATTTTCAAAGTTCAGCTGTTGTTGTTTTCTTTAGTACCAATCCTCTAATGTGTCTTGCTTGTGAGTGTTTTGTTTTTTCTAACATTTGTGCAGTTTTTTGACGATTTTTGAAAATCAAAAGCAAAAACTACTAACGTATTTGTTGTATGGGCAAAAAAAATACTTTCTTTAGTTAGAGTTTTGCTAATTTTTTTTAGCTTAAACATAGATTTAACTAGGAGGGGTCAAATAAATTGCTTGTGTGTTTGAAAGGTGGACTATTGAAGTATCCAATTCCCTTGCGCCATTTGGCGATCCTGGGTGAAGAGAAATTGTAGTCCACTTAGTCCTTTTGTATACCATTTTATTTTTCTTAGTGAGACCTACTTGAGGATTTCATCACCCCAAGGGACGATCCCAACCACATGTTATTGGTGGGGTATATAAAGGGGGGAGAGATAAATTTGTACCTCAATCCAGTCACGTCGTGTTTGGCAGAGCATCAAAGCTAGGGTGATACCTAGACAAGATGTGAAGAGTTGGTTTGAGCTTTTAGTATCTTGTTGGAAGTTCTCAACTCATGCTTGTAGACAGGCTAGTGTTCATGGTTGTGCCCCACGTACTGTGCGTATATCAGGGACTCCCTTAGTTGTCTTGTTTAGCCTAGTTGGAGGACTGTGTTGACCATACCTTCATACTAATCTTAGGATTGTGTTGCTTGAACTGTCTTCTTTGTGCAAAACTAGTGCGTCTTGGCCTTTTTCTTGTTGTTTGCTCTTTTTTATCCTTTTCCATAGCTATTTTTGCCTAACTCAAGTCCAGATCAACAAATAGAGGTGACCTTTCCCTCAAAGGGGTGACCCTACCCTCAAAGGAGTGACCTTGCCCTTCTGTCTCAGTTGTTTTACAGCCTGTCCAAGTCAAATTTGGTCAATTTTCCTAGAACAAGTGACCCTACCCTCAAAGGGGTGACCCCACCCTCAAAGGGGCAACCATGCCCTTTGAACAATCGATTTCACCTTTAGTTTGTCAGTTTTTTTCCCATTTCAAGTGTCGTTCCCCCATTCTGGGTATCCATTTTCTTGTTTCGAGTGTCATTCCCTTATTCTAGGTATCTGTTCTCCTATTCTGAGTATCCATTCACCCATTACAAGTATTTTTTCACCCATTCCGAGTAGTCGCTTTCTCATTTTGAGCGTTGTTCCCTCGTTTTGAACATTTGTTCGCCCCGTTTGAATATCCATTCACCCATTCCGAGTATCTGTTCACCCATTTCAAGTATCCATTTTCCCGTTCCAAGTGTCATTCTCCTATTCTGAGCATTCGTTCACCCATTTTGAGTGTCTGTTCACCCATTTCCTACATCCATTTGTCCATCTAGGAAGTTTGTTTGCCCCGTTTATCAACATCGCTTGATTGTTTTTCAAATCTGAAGCCTGTTTAGGTGACCCTTCCCCAGAATAGGCAACCCTGCCCTAGAACAAGTGACCCTACCCCAGAACAGGTGACCCTACCCTAGAATAGGTGACCCTGCCCCAGAATAGGTGACCATGCCCAAGAACATGTGACTCTACCCAAGAACAGGCCAATTTGCTCCCCATACAAAATCCAAAGAATCAACCCTTCATACCAAAATTAACCTACATCTTCTTTAGTCCAAAATCATCATCCAATCATTTCCCCTCTTCCTAGATTCATCCTCAAACCATCAAATTTTCAAAAAAAAACTAGGAATTTGTTTACCCCAACTTGTTGGGGTCATAACTTTCTACTCGGTGCTCGGAATTTAGAACTATTTACATCGTTGGAAAGGTCTCCAAGAGTACTAATTAATTCCCTAAAATAGAGCACATTTGGTGACTCAATTTTAGGGACCGATGCAAGTTTCAACCCCAAATTCCGCTCTAAAGACCTTCGAAAATGCGATTTACTACGACAAAGAAAAAATTGAAAATTTTAATTTTTGGTTTTTCTCAATTCAGTCACCCCTAGATTGTTCTAGACCATAATGTGAGCTTTAATCTAGTCCTAATCTAAGATCCAATCCAATTATAATCTGAGCTTTAATCCCATCATCTTAATCTAAGCTTTAATCTAATCTTAGTCTGAGCTTTTATCCAATCCCAATCTGAGCTTATCCTAAATCCCAATTTGGGCTTTTGGTCCATCCATATCCAAGATCTTCTAATATCAAACCAAATCTTAAGATCTCTTCCCCCATCTTCTTCCAATCTGTCCTCTTCTATCATCCATTATCTCCTGCTAATCATCTATTCTTATCTTTCCCATCTGTATCTATTTTATTTAACGTCATGAATCCTTATCCTCCTCCCACACAACCAATAATAGTAGTCAAGGTGAATCCTAACTATGTTGATGATGATAATGAAATTCGTGTTGATCAAGAAGATTGTAATATAGATCCCCTTGATGCTATCATTGCTAGCAAAAAAATTCCAATCGCCTCCCAAAATCCAACCACTCCTTTGAACTATCCCCCATGCCTTCATTTGCATCTAATAAAAATTCTTATGCTACCCTTGACAAAGGATATTCAGTATCCTCACCATCCACATATTCATCATGTCCTCCCTCTACATCTCTCTCATATCCAACATCCACATCCTCCTATAGTAATCCACCATCCCCATACTCTTATCCTTATCATCATCAACCATCACAATATCTCTACCTTAATCCCACATCCCAATCTTCCCATCCTAATCCAACACCCACACCTTCCTATCATAATCCATCATCCCAATATTCCTCTTATCCTAATCTATCATCTCAATCTTCTTATCCTAATCCTCCATCCATGTCCTCTTATGCCAATCCACTGTTCATGTCCTCCTATGTCTATCCACCATCCATTTCCTCCTATGCTAATTCACCACCTTAATCTTCCCATCATAGTTCAACATCCACACCTTCCTATCATAATCCACCATCTCAATATCCCTACTATAATCAACCATCCTAATATCCCCAACCTAATCTAGCATCCACATCATCGCATGTCACTTCCCCCTCCATTGCATTATGTCTTAATCCTTCCTCCAATTCATCATATCGTAGTCCTCCATCCAATCATAACTCACTGGTCTCTAATCCTAATCTTCCATCATACCCTAATCCTCCATCCAGTTCTGATCCACCAATCTCCAATCCTAATCTTCCATCATACCTTAATCCTCCATCCAATCCTAACCCACCATTCTCTAATCCTAATCCTCCATCTCCTCTTAGTCCTACATCCAATCCCATCCCCTTATCTAATCCTAATCCACTAGTCTATGGTCCTAATCCTCCATCTCCTCTTAGTCCTACATCCAATCCCATCCCCTTATCTAATCCTAATCAACTAGTCTCTAACCCTAATCCACCAATCTCTAGTCCTAATCCTCCATCTCCTCTTAGTCCTACATCCAATTCCATCCACTTATCTAATCCTAATCCACTAATCCCTAATCCTAGTCCTCCATCCACCCATAATCCTCCATCCATTCCCATCTCCCCACCTGAACCCACAATTCCCAAAGACCTCATTCTAGATGTCGTCCAAGGACACATGATAGAAGAGACATCCTCAAATCCACATTCTAATTTTTTGGAGTCATGTCATCCCACTCTATCATGTACAGTCATTAGTGATGAGGCTCTTCCCCATCCTATGTCTATCACCCCTATTATCGCTCCTCGCACCATCCAAACCATTAAATCCACTGAATCCCCATCTTCTACTCCTAGAACCACTAAAACTAGTGAAGCCACCAAAATCCAATCCACTCCCCCTAGTCCTAATATTACCAAACTTCAATCCCATGACCTTCATGAATCCTCCATCCTCCTATCTCCCCCACTTGAGGAGTCCCTCCAACACTCCCCCACATAAGATGATTCATGCCAAGAGTTTAATCCAAAGCATGCAAGCATATCATCACCTCCAAATCAAGATCCTTCCATCTTATCTACTCCATCTCAAGATCATAGTCCCTCATCCATTTCATCTCACGATCCCTCTCCTCAATGGGATTTTGATCTTACCATCCCATCCACCCCATCTCAAGATCACACTAGCTCATCTACTCCATCCCATGATCCCCTTGTCACTCAAGATACAATCGCTCCATCTCATGAGCCCTTATCACCTGTTGTCACAAATCTAGATCCTATCATACCACCTAATCCATCTCTTGACCCCTTATTACTTCCTCCTCACGATCAGGATGCTGTTATTCCATCATCTCCATCTCCTGATCCTTCATCGCCACCTAGCTCTACCACCCCAACATCACTTTTATATCACCTTGGTAACATTACACTCATCCATAGTGGTCTTCTTGCAAAAGAAAAACAAATCATATGCACCACCCATCCTCCTTCACCTACTAATGCACTCGCATCATGCTTCCAAAAGAATACACATCCTACCATACATCAAATGCTCAAGAACATGAACTATCAAGGAAAAGGTTTAGGCCTTCATGAGCAAGGTA
The DNA here is from genome assembly GCA_007115665.2 of Sequoiadendron giganteum. Classification (NCBI taxonomy): domain Eukaryota; kingdom Viridiplantae; phylum Streptophyta; class Pinopsida; order Cupressales; family Cupressaceae; genus Sequoiadendron; species Sequoiadendron giganteum. The sequence goes on from CM021105.1 coordinate 610,420,601, forward strand.
TTTTAGAGCCCATCTAGGTCAAAGAACATCCAGGCACACAGGGTCTTGGATATATCTCCCAAAATCAAAATCCAAAATTATTGGTACAACCTCCATACATACTAAACGATCCTCTTCTAAACTAATGAGGGGCCCTTCCCATCGCTCTACCAAACCATTTGTCACCATCCCCCCTCCTCCATCATATTACCTCAAAACAACCGTCCATCTACCTCCTTCATCCTCTAAGTCCATTTTGGGTCTTTATGCCCCTCCATCCACCATCGCTCATCCTCCATCTACAACATTTGTTGTCCCTCCATCCACCATAATACATCCTCCATGTATACAATCCATTTTAGGCCCTTATATCCCAAAATCACCTCCTCTATCTTATCATGTTCATACTCTCATCCATCCATCACCTGTCCCTAGCACGCATCATAAGAATCCTGAATTCCTAATCCCTAATCAAGACCAAAAAAGGAACCTTCCCCACATGCTATCTCACATCCTCCATCACACATCATCATCAAAATCCTACCTCTATCACTACATCCATGTCTTCTCCACATCATCCATTACCTCATATGCATCCCATTGCTATTAAAAGCACTTTGGATGCC